>JANJPH010000031.1:0-57961 GCA_030407195.1 [Candida] tunisiensis
GGTCCTGCTGGATGCCCAGCGCGCTGAGCTTCTCGGTGCGGTAGTTCTCGTACAGCGCGTGCGCAGTCTTCTCGCGAAGGTCCTCCAGGTGCGAGACCGAACATGTCCGATGACCCCAGATTGGCGAATGGGTAACTGGATCACGGCCGGTATATAAGCTCGGCAAGGTCCGGGCGTTCTGTCCAACCACAAACCGAAAACCCACAATGCCTCCCTCCGTCAAACCCAGCATCGAGACCCTCTGCGAGGGCGTGGAAATCCGGGCCACCGTGCCCCAGGAGGCCCAGAAGATCCTCACCAAGGACGCCATTGCGTTCCTGGCCACCCTGCACCGCACCTTTGAGGACCGTCGCCAGGCCCTCCTCGCGGCCCGCGTCGAGCGCCAGAAGGAGCTCGACGCCGGCAAGTTCCCCGACTTCCTGCCCGAGACCCGCCACATCCGCGAGGACCCCACCTGGCAGGGCGCCCCGCCCGCGCCGGGCCTCGTCGACCGCCGCGTCGAGATCACCGGCCCGACCGACCGCAAGATGGTCATCAACGCCCTCAACGCCGAGGTCGCCACCTACATGTCGGACTTTGAGGACTCGTCCGCCCCGACCTGGGAGAACATGATCTACGGCCAGGTCAACCTCTACGACGCTGTCCGCCGCGACATCTCGTTTGAGCAAAAGGGCAAAAAGTACAAGCTCAACACCGAGAACGGCCGCCGCATCCCGACCCTCATTGTGCGCCCCCGTGGCTGGCACCTCAGCGAGGCCCACTTTCTGGTCGACGGCAAGCCCATCAGCGGCGGCCTGTTTGACTTTGGCCTCTACTTTTTCCACAACGCCAAGGAGGCCATCCGGCAAGGGTTTGGGCCTTACTTCTACCTGCCCAAGATGGAGTCGCACCTCGAGGCCCGGCTCTGGAACGACGCCTTCAACCTGGCCCAGGACTGGTGCGGCGTGCCCCGCGGCACCATCCGCGGCACCGTGCTGATCGAGACCATCCTCGCCGTGTTTGAGATGGACGAGATCATCTACGAGCTCCGCGACCACTCGTCGGGCCTCAATTGCGGCCGCTGGGACTACATCTTTTCGTTTATCAAAAAGTTCAAGAACCACCCGGACTTTGTGCTGCCGGACCGCGCGCAGGTCACCATGACGGTGCCGTTCATGAGCGCGTACGTCAAGCTGCTCATCAAGACGTGCCACCGCCGCGGCGTGCACGCCATGGGCGGCATGGCGGCGCAGATCCCCATCAAGAACGACGAAAAGGCAAATAAGATCGCTATGGAGGGCGTCTACAAGGACAAGCTCAGAGAGGTGACGGCGGGCCACGACGGCACGTGGGTGGCGCACCCGCAGCTGGCGTACATTGCGCTCGAGGTGTTCAACAAGCACATGCCGACCCCGAACCAGATCTTCCGCCGCAACGAGGACACGCACGTGACGGCGCGCGACCTCATCAACCCGTACATTCCGGGTGGCAAGGTGACCGAGGACGGCATCCGCAAGAACATCTTCATTGGCCTTGGGTACATGGAGGCGTGGCTGCGGGGCACGGGCTGCGTGCCCATCAACTTCCTCATGGAGGATGCTGCCACCGCCGAGGTGTCGCGGTCGCAGCTGCACCAGTGGGTCAAGCACGGCGTCACCACTGCCGAGGGCAAGAAGGTGACGCCCGACTATGTGCTGCAGCTGCTCAAGGAGGAGAGCGACAAGCTGGCGCGCGACGGGCCCAAGGGCAACAAGTACAAGGAGGCTGCCGAGTGCTTTGCGCCCGAGGTGGCTGGCAAGTCGTTTTCTGACTTTTTGACCACGCTGCTCTACGACAAGATCACGCGTGTGTCGTCGTCGCCCGCGAGGCTGTAGTTAATTGACTGTGTGTGTTGCGACGGTCGTATTACCGTAGGGTTGCGTGGCAGTGGCGGTGGCGGCGTGCGGCAGCGTACGGAGGCTCGTATTGCGCGGAGGCGTGGCAATGCGATAGGCAGACAGACAGTGTAGTGACGGACAGACAGACCGTGATAGTGACAGGCAGACAGACAGTATAGTGACAGACAGACAGTGTAGTTACAGACAGGCAGAGAGTGTAGTGACAGGCAGACAGACAGTGTACAGTGATAGGACATACAGGACACAAAGTGATAGTGACAGACAGGATATAAAGTGATCGTGACATACAGGACGGACAGTGTAGTGACATACAGGACAGACCGTGATAGTGACGTACAGGACAGACCGTGTCGTGACATACAGGACATTAAGGACATACAGAACATGACAGAAGGACGCACAGGACATGACAGCGACATGGCAGAACAACACGGTGATGACAGGCCATGACAGGACATAAGGACAACGACAGTGACAGCGGCTGACCCGGCGGACAACGACAGTGACAGCGGCTGCCCGACGGACAACGAGAATGACAGCTGACACGGACAACGGCTGATACGACAGCGCCGACCAAGACAACGGCAACGCAGACAACGCTGACAATGACAACGGCAACGCAGACAAAGGCTGATACGACGGACAACGACGCAACAACGACCGGTGGCGCGATTGCCGCATTGGGAAGGCGCGCGCTTGCACGTGTCTAGGGTTAGGCCAGGGTAGGGAGACCGCGCAATCGGTCTGGGCTAGGGCCAGCCCGTGGACTGCCTGATCCGGCCGGGGCTGGCGTTGGCAGTGTAAGCCCTGTTACGTTACAAAGCTCACAAGGTCATGCACACGTTTGCGCGAGGGACCAAGTAAATCGTAAGTCGATTAGCGTAGAGTTGTTTAGCGTAAGTCGCGGTATGCAGTGGGCTAAGTCGTAGAGCCCACTGCTACGTAGTGAATCGGGTAGTAGTTGAAACGTATAATGGAACTTGTTATTCTTATTGATTATTGTTATTCTCGATATATCTTCTAATGAAGGAAACACGGTGGGTTTATATAATAACTCTGAGGCAGGGTGGCAATTACAATTAGTAATGCAATCCTGTGGCGAAGAGAGGAATGAACAATCCGGAGTAATCCGGAGTTAAGAAGAGGTGTCGCGAGGCGAATGGAGGTAACGACACTTGGATTTGCAATGTCGTGCAGATAAGGAGCGAATATCCCAGAAGTCCTAACCGTAAGGTAAAGTTCTTAGTTAGACTTCCGGGTAAGAGTATCGTAGTACTGCCAGTCGAGTGTTGATGCAGTCCTAGGGCTGACAGACACGAGGGCTAGGGCTGGACTTTGTTCCCGAGACAAGCGCCTGTTGCGGCATGCGAGCAAGGGTTAGGGCTGGGATGGTCCGAGACAAGGGTTAGGGCGGACCAGGATTTGCCACCCGCGCGCCGCCCTCCCGTCTGGTCACGTGAGGCCGCACTTGCTGCTGTCAGGGCTAGGGTATGCATGGCGATCTGATAACTTTCGTAATCAGATCCCAACCACCCTGTGACCACTACACGAAATGTCGGGCAAGGTGACAGAGATAGGGTCCGACAAGCAGTTCTCGGACATCACGGCGTCTACCCCTGCCGGGCAGCTCGTCGCGCTGTACTTCCACACCCCGTGGGCCGCGCCGTGCAAGCAGATGAACGCCGTGTTCAGCTCGCTCGCCGAGGTGCACCCGGACGCCCGCTTCCTCTCTGTCAACGCCGACGAGTACCCCCACATCAGCGAGACCTTCGACGTGTCGGCAGTGCCGTACTTTGTGCTAGTGCGCGGCAACGTCATCCTCAAGGAGCTCAGTGGCGCCGACCCCAAGGAGCTAGCCAACGCCATACAGGAGCTCGTTGGCGCGAACGGGAGCGGCGCAGCCGAGAGCACTGCAGCAGCTACAGCGGCAGCTGCCGCTGAGGGTGGTGCAAGTACCACCGCCGACGCCGACAATGAGCCGTCGGCGGTGTCAGAGGCGGAGCTCAACGCGCGTCTAGGGAAACTCGTGAAGGCTGCCCCTGTTATGCTATTTATGAAAGGCACGCCCGCGGCACCGCAGTGCGGGTTCTCGCGACAGCTCGTCGCGATTCTCCGCGAGCATCAGGTCCGCTTTGGGTTTTTCGACATCCTCAAGGATGACGCAGTTCGTCAGGGCCTAAAAACCTTCTCGGACTGGCCAACGTATCCCCAGCTCTACGTGAATGGCGAGCTCCAGGGTGGCTTAGACATCGTCAAGGAGTCCATTCAAGAAGACCCTGACTTTTTCAAAAATGCCCAAGCTGAAGCTTAGACATAGAACTGTGCCATATTACATCCATTCCTAGTCATTACTCATTATGTCGTCGTCTGAAAACACGAGGCCGTCTTCGTGCGGCACAACGCGACTCGGCGCTGTGCGCGCTACTTCCACCATCCATTCGTCATCCTCTGCGATCTCAGAGTCTGCATGTACAGCACTTTGCAGTCTTCGAACCTGGCCAGGTGCCTTCCGTATCAAGGGCTCGTAATAACTGTGCAGCAAAACAGCGTCCGCAACAGTCAGTGTGGTGCCGGCTGCCACAGTGCCCTTTTGCACGTACTGCTCTAGGGCGGCCAACACCCTGGCCCGCTTGCGATTAACCTTGTACTCGCGGGGATATACCAGCGGCCTGTATTTGCCACCGGGTGTTCGCGTAGCGTTGCACAGAATGCTACGCAGACCGCGTATTTCGAGGTTGCTAAGGATGTCCAGAGCATAGTAGAAAGCCGTGTCTGGAGCAGCGCCCGTCACGAAAGCCGGGGTTCCCAGACCAATGCCGCCTGCTCCACCACCGCCCGTTCCAGCCGTAGCCCGCGCCCCTCCTCCGCCGTCCCCGAGCGTGTCGCTCATGGAGAACAAATCAACAGCGCGAAAAGCAGTGTAAACACCTAGGCCTCCGCCTTTGCCGCTGCTATAGTTCTCGAAGAGCCCCAACGGGAACACCCGGCGGTCTGTACCCCAGACACTGAGAACATCTTCAACAGTGTCAGCATCTGTCTGTGCCGCTCGAGAGCCGTGTACCACTTTCCCCAGACCATGGAAAAGGTCGATGTCGTGATCGCGAGAAAGGCGAAAAGTCTGGTGTGCTTCTTGAAGCGAGCGGCCACCGGCCCATCGAGCGGTGAACTCCAAAGATGCAATGGCGCTTGCCACGTCGCCATTGCCAGTTTCAGCAAGTTGCTTCAACACGGACTCAATGTCTGCCTTCCGATAGCGCTCGAACATGCTTCGCTCGCGCATAGTAATCCGTTTGAGTGCCTTCAAAGCAAATGTCTTAGCCACGGGCTGGAATTTGATACGCTTGGTGCGATGGTGGTCCAACAGCTTCCGCGGTAGCAACTTCTCAGTCACAACAGAACCATTTCCCCAAGATGAAAACCCTAGCTCGGCTGGCACTTCCACCTCTGTGACTATGAGTACCAGCGGGGGAAAGTCTCGAACATGTGCACTATTTACCCATTGCCATAGTGCGTCCTGGAACTTGCGGTGTGTCTCGAAGTGTGAGACGTTCGGGAGTTCGTCTACCAGGACTATCCGATCTGTGTGCCGAGCACTAGCTAGGAACTCCTCGAACGCCGTCATCAAAGAGCCATCTTCGACACTGGTTGGGTTCTCCCATACGAGCAGTGGGTCTTGAGCCAGTTGAGACCGTGAGCTGTCTCCGGCAGAATTCGATGGTACAAGCATTAAAGACCTTGAAGACTCAGCATCAACATCCCTCCACCTGCCCTTGGCTGGATCAAACAACTCGTTTGTCAGCGTACGGACGAGCGAGGATTTTGACGCCCCAGCAGGGCCGGAGAGGACAAGTAGCCGTGCAGGGGAGGTCCGCCTGAGGATGCTCCGCAAAGTGTCTCTCGTCTCCGAGAGCTTCTTTGGGTGTACCGCTACTTCGGCGGGGGACTGCGGAGCATGCTTGATAGGCCATGGGTAGTCGTCAGAAGATAAGCCGGGTGCAGACACTACTTCTGACCGCTCTCGTTGTGGTGTTATGCCATTGCTGCATTTGCTGGAAATAAATTTTGAGAAACTCGCTGTTGGCCCTGCCTTTCGTGCAATTATTGGTGCTGTCGATGACTTACTCCTACTTCGCTGGCCGACAACTTTTTGACTTTCCTCGTCGGACGCCTCACTGCTGAGCTCATCCAGCAAATCGTCATCAGGCGTCGGTGTTCTAGATCTCTTTACAACCTTCCGTGGTCGTGCTGAGCGCCGAGTAGGCTTTGAGTCCGTATCATGCTCGTCGATGCCGTCGTCTTCCTTCAATGGACGCTTCTTGCGTTGCAGGATCGGCCGTGCATTTCTATCACCCTTTGTACGCGTTTCCGCAGCTCTGGCAAAGTCGAGTAGCGTCTGTTGACCCTTTTTCGGTGGCATGTCATGTCTGTGGCCGTCTAGGGTCTTTCAAACGTCGCGCGGGGAGTACTGGGACTGCGTGCAGGTCACGTGCGTGGCAACGCGAAGAAGTGTAAAGCGTCAACATTATAACTGTGCTAATCTTTCGAGTCCAGGTGCCTGGTCACCTACCTCGCTCGGCCAGCTATCCCTGCTTACCATAGCGCACGAAGCTATGTCCTCCTCGCGTGCCAACCATGCGCTGTCGTGCGGGAGCAAGAATTTGCTGCAGTTCTTGAGGTCAATCACAGTGCAATGGGCCATCTTAGAGGACGATAACTTGAGGTATCGCTCGCACCCGCTTAGAGTGAGGTTATGGTATTCCCCTAGGAGAAACTTTTTCCACGCTCTGTGCTTCCGAGTCCGGAGGCTGAAGATGGACGCGAAGTAAATATCCCTGTTGGACGACCTTATGAAAAGGAAAAGGTCAGTTATTTGCACGTTGATGCGAGGGCAGCCTGTCTCCACGCGCGCGAATGGAGTCCAGTCACGAGCTTTATAGAGCATGACAAGCCCTCCACTGTCAACAGTCACAAAGTATCGCCGGTTCGCTCCAACGCACATAGTACTAGGTGCCAAGAAGTTCGTGTACAAGTGCTCCGGCTCTTCACTCTCCGCTCTGAGGGCCACCGTGGCGCTGATTGCACAAACAGCGTCGTCGCAAGCCTTGCAAGAAACTTGGGTTTGCAGTAACCCAATTGTACCGCTTTCGAAGAGGGTCATGTCGAAGCACATCTCGCATTCTTGTTGTTCAGGAATAGACTCCGGACGGCTGGATGTCAGCTTTGCCCCTTTCAGAACGGAGAAGCGTGCTTTCGGTGGCGAGATGGTCTGAGACGAATGCAAGGAAGTACCACGATTTCTATGGAGCATGGTCCACAGCTTAATCGGTGAGGAATCAATGAAGAGCTTGTTGAAGCACAACACGCCAGTCTGTGTGCCCACTGTGACGTATCCGGCACGCGTATAAATAGGGCGCCGTTCCTCTCGGCACCACATCCAGTACTGGTATTGTCGGTTCTTGAATCCCCATTGCCATCGTACTGTGGTTCCCAGCCACGAGGCTGTAGCTTGTCGACGAGGCGGCAAGATAGGATGGCCAAAGAATTCTAGCATATCCCATTCGCCAGCAGAAACGATCAAATGATGTCGTAGAGAACCACTATTCGCAGGCATGGTTCGGATGAGACCTGGATCTTGAACATTCTTGAGAACATTCAGCAGCCTGTTAAACCTTAAGCTCAGTTGCCAGAGGTTTTCGGAAGGGTCCTTGAGCCACTCTGGCAAGGTGCGACACCGCGTGAATTCGCTGGTTGGTACTCCTTCAATGATGCTATACATCTCTTTGCACGTCAGTCCAAGCGAGCAAATGTCGTAGATGTCCAAATAGTTTACAATCTTGACCAGGGTTCGCCTCGGGAGAATAACTGGATTGAGCCGAAAAGACCCGCTACTGCTAGAGTCAGGGGTAGCCGACCGACTTGTATTGTTGCTCTCTTTGACCTGTGGCAAGGGCGTTCTTGGTAGACGATCAGAGTTAGGGCTCGCCATCTGGGACAGTGGCGTTCCGGTGTTCCTGGATGGACCTTTCGGTCCGCTACGCGGCCCTGGTGGGGTTGCGGGCTGACGATGAGACTTGCTCAGACTTGGCGTAAGTTCTGCCATTGCCACTGGCGGATGATTAGTCCGCTGCGCACTTTGCTGCCCAGAAGAGCCTGTAGATTGTGATGGGCTGCGATCAGCAAATGAAGTCATGGGAGGAGTCACGACTTGCCGTGATTGACTGCGCTGTAGGTTTGAAGGTGGACTTGAAGGATGACGCGAGGCAGCTGGTCGCAACCCCCGAAGCGGAGGTGGAGTTTGTCGCGGAAATTGATGGGCAGGAGTCGGTCTTGACGTCGGCTGTAGAGGAGAAGTTTGCTCCGCTGTTGGGTGTATTGGAGTGAACGATGGATTATCAGGACTGGCGCCTGCAGCATGATGTCGGTCCATTGAATCTAGGTTAGGCGGGACGGCAACGTTCTTGTACCCAGAAGTCTCTTTAGGGGACAGAGGAATAGTTGACTTGCCGTGTTCAAGACCCCAGGTTTCCAGAGGTCGACCTCTCTCACTAGTCACTACTGTAGTATCGCTGGGATAGATCGACGCCTGGCCGACGACATACTCACCTTGTGCCAGACCAGGGCTGGCTACGCTGTCAAACTCATCCTTAGAGCTGTTCGAAGTATTATCTGAAGCCGGCGAGATACCAGATGAGCCATCGCCTGGACGGTGATGCAGAGGGATGTCCTCGAATTCTGGTCCTGTAGCATTCCTCTCCTTATTCATACCAGGCATTGCATCCACGAGCTTCAGCACACCAGACACATCAGTTACCGTAGTAAAAAATGGACTGGAGGTGAACGATGTCCACGATGTCCACATATTCTGAAGTCGCCGAATTTGCAGCTTGGAATACCGGTTTGGGCTACTTGTGGGCCTGGCTCCATCGACTCGTGATGCCAACCCACGGGTTTGCACGAAGATACCGAACTTATCAAACATACACAATGTAAATTACAGCTACGATTTCTGCTTCTTGCGCTTTGGCTCCTCGTCTGATTCAGATCCTGCACCGGATCCAGCGCCTGAATCATCACTGTCCGACTCATGTGCCGAGTCAAACTCCTCGGCCACGTCGCTATCTGAGTCTGCCGCGAAATCCTCATCCACACTCTCTTCATCCTCGTCGGCAGACCCACGGTCGATTACCTCGTCCCCGGAGTCTGAGTCACCGAGCGCAGCCGCAAGCATGGCCTTCTCTTCTGCCTGCTCATTCTTCACGCGAATGCCCTTCGTCTTGATGAACTTCTCCAGTGCCTCTTGCTCCTCGCGATTGATGTTGGAAAACTGGTGTTCACCGCCGTTGTGGCGTAGAACTAAAGTCATGTCAAATGTTCGACTCAAACTCATGCTTCCACCGACACGCGACATTTTGATATGGCTGATTTCCCCGTAAGGGATGTATAGCGTTGGTTTTGGGATGAATAGGAAGCTCTTCTCGAGGGGATACAAATAGCCCTCAGAGGCTTTAAGCGAACATGAGACAGCTGCCTGATTGTGCTTCGACGTGTACGACCCTGGTACAACAATCTTGCGACCCGTGAGACCCCTGAAGAGCTGTCCAACAACCTCATGAGCAGCTTGGTCGTAGTGCTTCTTGAGTTTGTCGGCATACTTATCCTGAAACTCGTTTTCTTCCAAATTGAGCTCAACCTCGATCTCTTCCTCTTTCAGAAACTGCGTCACAATGAACGGATAGCGCGTCTGGCCTTGACGAAGAGGAGGGTCGAGCTGAATGATGAACATGTTGTGAACATCATCCGGCTTGGGGAGCAAGAAGAGACGTTGTATGCTCTTGTACTGTATCTTGTAGTCGTATGTCTTGCCCCGCAGCCGAAGACTCGTTGGGTACATGTCGATGTCATACCTGCCTCTCGGCGTGAGGAACAGGATGTCTGCGAATGACACAATACTCTCACCCGCGACCACGCCAATATCAGCCTTCTCCTTGAGCTGCTCATAGAACACTGTTGCCGCATTCTGCTCGTCCACCTGCGACTTGGTCTCTGACTCGTCTCCGCTGCCCTTTTCTTCCTTGGGTTTCTCGTCATCCTCATTGGTAACGACACCCGGTACGTAGAACCGCAGCTCCACCAACTCGTCACCAGCTTTTGTTCGTTCGTCTGCTTGTTGAAGATTCATCTCGACAGCCACCTCGGACCGGCCGACCAGGTTTGAATTACCAACGTCAGAATAAGGGATCTCAAACGCAGGCCGATTACCGACGCTGAAGACGAGCTCTGATCGGGAGAAATCAGACTTGCCCCAGTTCCACCCTCGCAGCGAGTGTTCCCTTGTCTCCAGCGATACGTTGAAGTTGTGCTTCAGAGCATTCTTGACGGTTGACATGTCTTCAGAATCGAATCCGTCCAGTCGGAGAACCCCTTTATTCTTCGTCTCCACCTTGAGCTCATAGCCTTTTGCCCCTTTACTCCAATATGCCGCGATCACCTCAGTGGAAGGCAGAAGAAACGGCTCCATCTTAGTGGCACTACTTCCGCCGGCTTTATCTGCAGCCTTCCAGCCAAGGCCTGAGCCAGCAATCCGCACGCGGCCAGGCACTCGGGATTGGTTGAAGTATATTTGCTCGAACTGTGTCGTTTCCATGGTTCGTGAGGTGGTAACGCGGTCCCGAATTTCATCCAAGCCGCACCTGGCGGACATCGTGGGAGTTTGCTTGGTAGCGATGCCGGCATTAGGATCAACCCTAACCCGAGCTAGTAGACGGTCCAACTGTCAAGCACGCCGCTGGGAGGCGCAAGTAGGCCATGGGAAAACGAGATGGTTTTGGCTCGGCTTGGCAGCTGGTCTGTGACCCGCCTCTGTCATACCATGGCTATGCTATGTACAGCTGGGCTTGTCATGAAGCAATCGGCAGCAAAACATGTTGGGACCCTTTCATCGTCGCAACAAGAAGATAGACGTCTGTAATCCCTCAATAGTAATAGTTACTGACCAGGATGAGCACAGAACCTCCAAATGATACCGAAAAAGCGGAATTCTCAAAGAACTGGGGCATCTCAGAGGGGCAAGAAAAATTTGAAACAAAAGTTCGCCGCCGTTATAGTATAATGGTTAGTACACTTCGTTGTGGCCGAAGAAATCTGTGTTCGATTCACAGTGACGGCATTTTTTTTTTTTTTTTTGGTTCGCCGCCCGGATTCTTCACTGCCCTTTCGACAGCAATGGGGACAGATTCGAATGCATTTATTTCTGCTTTTTGCGAGGATGCAGTGAGTCGTCTGTGACGCCAGACTGGACGCGTTTCGTACCTGGATATGAAGTGGATTTGATGTCGTTGTCGTCGTTACTGATGCGCCGTGGAGGGTACTCAAAAGACTGACCCTCGAACACGTTCGCCGTTACTTTTGGGGCTTCGGCAAAGTACGGATGCTGTAATGCTTCCTCCGCGGTGAGGCGCTTTGCGGGGTCAAACTCCAGGAGGCTTTGCAGAAGCTGGAAGCCTTTCTGGTTGGACCGTCCAATTGAGCGGTACCAGGCCTCAAGATTAGGGGGATATAGCTTCATGGCTTGCAGCGACTGGAACTCAGGGTATTTGCGCAGAGCTGGCCACTTGTCCGTCGTAGGGGTGCCCAAGATCTCTACGATCTTTTGTATCTGGTTGCGCTGGAAAGGGACGTTCTTCTTGTTGTCCATTTTTGCCTCCTCCCCCTTGAAGATGGGCCGCAGCGCCAGGAGCTCTGCGAAGATGCACCCGACAGCCCACAGGTCGACAGCAGGTGTGTAGTGGCGCGCTCCGAGTAACAACTCCGGCGCACGATACCAGATTGTGACAACAACTTTGTCGCCCGAGAAAAGGCTCTGTAGCGGGTCATTAAAAAGACGGGCTAGGCCAAGATCGCCAATTTTGACAACGCCGTGCATTGTGACCATGATGTTGGCAGGCTTCAGATCGCGATGCAACACCCAATTTTGATGGAGGTACGATACCCCGTTGAGAAGTTGCCATAGGATGCTTTTCACCATGTTGTCTGGGATCGGTTTCCGTTCAGGATGAGAGTGAAAGTGAATGATCTGTAGCAGATCGTGTTCTGCAAACTCGAAGACCATGTAGATACACTTGTCCTCCAAGATTGTCTCCACGAGCTTTGTTATATTCTTGTTATTCAGCTCACGACACAGGGCCATTTCGCGACAGGCTGACTGAGAGATGCCGGTGTAATGAAGAATCTCGCCCTCTTTGTCGGCCTTGAACTTTTTTATCGCAAAGAGGGCGGCGTGGCCTCGATTCTGCGACCGGGCCTTATACACGCGGCCATACGTGCCGGCCGCGATGTATCCGACGATCTCATACTTGTCGAGACCCCGCTTGTCGAGCCCCTTCTTGCGTTCGCGCTCTTTTCGCGCTTTGTAGGCGTCCAGGGGATTGTTGACAAGGTTCGCCGCCAGACGTGGGCGGTAGCCGTTCCCAATCACGCGTTGTGGTATGTTTTCCATGGGCCCCGCTCCAGCATCTGGCGGACAGTTGATGTTTGTGCCACAGAAGTTGCAGCGCGAGCCGCACAGAGAGATCGTCACGTCGCACAGATGACCACAGAGGAGCTGGAGGACGAGACGCTCCGGAACGCGCAAGCGACGTTAGAGCTGCTCAGGGAGGCCACTACTGCCCTACTGAAACGGCTGAGAGAGCGCGAATGGGGCAACACGGCCATGCCAGGGCTCAGCATTGAGCCGCTTTCCGATGTACGAAAACGAGTCTTGGGGGCGGTCACAGCCCTGCGAGTATATAACGAGGAGAGTCAAATACTTGTCCGCGATGGACGAGATGCCGTGGCTCGGGACCGTGAGGAGTTGGACCGCGCAGAACTGGACACTCAGAACGTCCAATACCAGCAAAAACATCTTCGAGACCAAATTGATCGCTGCAACAGCATGGAAGCACGCCATGAGAGCATAGACCTCGTGTCTGAGGAGGAATTCCTGGCAGCACACC
The DNA here is from genome assembly GCA_030407195.1 of [Candida] tunisiensis. Taxonomy (NCBI): domain Eukaryota; kingdom Fungi; phylum Ascomycota; class Dipodascomycetes; order Dipodascales; species [Candida] tunisiensis. Next base: position 12,869 of record JANJPH010000031.1, read on the forward strand.
CAGACTGTGCGGGACTGGACGCCCATCAACTGACGCTTCGACGGTTGCAACACGAAAAGCAGCTCAGGCTGGACCTGCACGTTCAACGGCTGCGACTGCTCGGCCAAAAGGCAAAACTCGTGGCTGAAAGCAAACAACGTCAAGCAGATCTTGAGGATCTTGATCGCCACCTGAGCAGCTTCGTTCAGTCTGCACAGCCCATTTTGACTATTTTCAACAAGTACTGACATGGTATTTACATATGTACAGGCTAGCTCTTCTCCATGGCTTCCCGATGAGCATCAAGATGGAGAAAGAGGTTCTGCGAATGCGCTTCAAGCGTTCTGGTGAGACCAGCGCCCCCAAGCACCGAAAGCACACCTGCCAGTTGGGCACGCAGCTCGTCCAATGTGGGTAGCTCTTTGAAAGTGTCGACGCTGCTGCGATTCATGACGTCGCCGTTGACTGACGCACCCAATAGAATTATACGCTCACCGGAGCGATCGATGACGTCCACTACTCGCTTCACAGCAGACGGGTCGATCTCGTTGAATGCGATCACCGCCGTCGGCCCGGCGAGCAGCGGGAACATAGGGTGCCTCGTCTTGCGAAACTGCTTCCACGCATCGCGCGAAGCAGGGTCTGAGTGTTCTTGTCCTCTCAGGGCGACCTTGAATAGACTACTCCGAACTATCATTAGAGTGCCGCCGGCTTTTTCGATCTGGCTTCGGTATTGCGTGGCGTCAGCGCTCATAAGGTTGTTGTAGTGCACGACCAGATACACGGGGTTCTTGCGCAGCAGGTTCACGTATCGGTCGACGAGATAGGTCTTCCGTGTTCCTGGTTTCTTCATGGTGTCTCTGGTTGCCGACCTTGCCTCTTGAGGCTCTGCGACAGTTGCAAGGCTCCTCATCGCCCCAGCACTCGTGACCGGAGTGGTCGGAGCGACTGGATGCCGCGCCAGAGGCCGTCCTACCCGCAGCAGCGTGCGCAGCATGCTGTTGTGCTTCCGTGGTGGTTTTCTGTTGATGTCAGTGAAATTTCACCTGAGCCGCACGAAATTTCACGGCGAGGTGAAATGCTAGGAGTCGTGCGGAAGGGTCTGGGGCCGAGAGCTGGAGTCGTGGTGCAAAGGCGATTGGCTTCGGATCTGGCCCACAAGTACGCGGCCACTCTGCGACTTCCAAAATCCAGTTTGCCTAAAAAGCTGCTGACAGCGGAAGAATGCGCCGCCCTACGACCTCGAGTGTCGGACGCGGTGTGGGAATGGCAAAAGGCACAGAGCGGTGAGCGATTTGTGTTTCACGACGGACCGCCGTACGCGAACGGTGACATACACCTCGGCCATGCTCTCAACAAGATAATCAAGGACATCGTAAATCGATTTCATGTCCTTCGAGGTCGCCAAGTAGAGTACGTACCTGGCTGGGACTGTCATGGGTTACCGATCGAGCTGAAGGCGCTAGAGGCGCTTGACAAGCAGCTGAGACAGGACTCTAGCAAGGTCCTGAGTGTTGCAGAGATTCGAGATCGCGCCAGACGTCACGCAGAAGCGACCATTGCAGTCCAAAAGAAGTCGTTCGAGGAGTGGGGTGTGCTCGGCGATTGGCATGACCCCTATGTCACCATGAACAGAGCCTACGAAGTTCGGCAATTGCAGGTCTTCAAGGAAATGCTGCGTAGGGGCGTGATCTCACGTCAAAACAAGCCAGTCTATTGGGGCTACGCCACAAGAACCGCCCTGGCCGAGGCAGAGCTTGAATACAACGACAAGCACAAGTCCACAAGTGCATATGTTCGATTTCCTGTTGTCGAGCCATGCGAGTCTCTAGAATTCGCCCTATACCCACTCACCAACCACGAGGACATTCTCAGCAACCTTAGTGCTGTTGTGTGGACGACTACGCCATGGACGCTCGTTGCTAACCGCGCCTGTGCTTTCCACAAAGACATCACCTATACAGTCATAGATAGCACCTCGAATGGCATGGGGTATCTCCTCGTTGCAAAACCCCGCCTCGAGGAGGTGCTAGCAGAGATCAAAAACCCATCCGCTGAGGTTGTGCCAATTGAGTTCCCCGGTCACGTCTTGAAAGGATCACGCTACCGCAACCCTCTCGTTCGCGGCCTCGGAGGGAGTGCTCAGTTTGCCACTGAAGGTCCGTCCACTCCCTCCCCGACCTTCCCCTTCCTTGCCGGGGATTTCGTGACCAGCGAGAGCGGTACTGGCCTGGTGCATTGTGCTCCAGGCCATGGCATGGATGATTACTTGATGTGCCGGAAGTACGGCATTGAACCCTACTCCCCTGTGAATGAAGAAGGCCACTATTCGGTTGATTTGCTGCCAGACGGATGCGAGACGCTCGGAGGCAAGCACGTTCACGGAGACGGTCAGAAAGAGGTGATTAAGCTCCTTTTCCACTCTGGAGCTATGATCAGCCGCAACTACAACTACGTCCACAAGTATCCGTATGATTGGCGATCCAAGAAGCCAGTGATTATCAGGTCGACACCCCAGTGGTTTGCCGATGTTGACGCGTTCAAAGAGCGGGCTGTGGCAGCGCTAGATGATGTGAGCTTCATCCCATCTTTCGGCCGAAATCGGCTCGTCGCCTTTGTCAAGGGACGTAACGAATGGTGCATTTCGCGACAGCGCTGCTGGGGAGTTCCCATCCCTGCCTTTTATCACGTTGAAACAGGCGAGCCGTTGCTTACGGAGGAGTCAGTAACACACGCGATCTCGATGATCGAGGCACATGGAACGGACGCATGGTTCGAGCCAGAAGACAACATAGAGCGCTGGCTGCCACCGTCGCACAGGGGCCAGGGCACAAAATGGCGCAAGGGGACCGAAACAATGGATGTTTGGTTCGACTCAGGCACGTCGTGGACTATGCTCCCTGAGGCTTCAGAGGTCGGCAAGCATTTGGCAGATGTCTATTGCGAGGGCAGCGACCAGCATCGAGGATGGTTTCAATCGAGTCTTCTTACACGTGTCAGTGTGGGCTCCGACGCAGCGCCTTTCAAGACTGTGATCACACACGGGTTTCTGCTCGATGAGAAGGGACAGAAGATGTCAAAGTCACTCGGTAATGTGGTGCATCCCGATACTATTGTGCATGGTAAGCAGAAGAACGGCGCCGATAGATTGAGCGTCGATGGACTACGACTGTGGGTCGCTCAGAGTGAGTACGCGACAGACGTCACAGTCGGCCCAACGATCCTATTTCATGTCGGCCTGATCTTGAGGAAGCTGCGTACGACACTGCGGTTCATGCTGGGTAACCTCGACGAGGATGTTGCTCCACGGCTGGACTACAACTCTCTCCGCTTTGTGGACAAAGTCGCTCTTTGCCAGCTCTATGATCTCGAGCGGACAGCCTTGGAGCACTACGAGCGCTACTCCTTCAACCGCGTCATTGCAGCCTTGAACACGCACATGAATTCCGCTCTCAGCGCGTTCTACTTTGATGTCACCAAGGACAGGTTGTACGCGGACGATCCGCAATCAATGTCGCGACAAGCCGTACAGGCCGTGATAGCCGAGATACTGCGAGTTTACTTGGCCATTCTGTCGCCCGTGACCCCCTTCTTCACGCAGCAAGTGTGGGACCATTGCCCAGGGTATGTCAGGAATGGCCTCGGCTCACCGTTCCAGGCAGGATGGGCTGTGGCCGTTGAGGAGTGGAACAATCCTGACGTTCGGCAGGACTATGATGTGCTCGAACAGGTGACAAGCACCGTGAAGTTGGCCGTTGAGCAGGCTCGGACAGCCAAGAAGCTGGGGAGCTCTCTCGGGTGCGTCATTGACTTATCCTTCTCGGAGGAGTCAGCACTTGCCAACACGCTTGAGAAGCATAAAGACTCCCTTGCGGAGTTGTTTATCTGCTCGGGTGTGCAAGTGAACGAGAGCAGGGACCAGTCACCGGAGTGGCGATATACATCGTCCACCGAGATCAACGGCGCGAGGCTCGAGGCAGCTGCTGTTCCAGTTGAAAACTCGAAGTGTCCACGCTGCTGGCAATTTACGTCAGCGTCTGAGGACGCCCTCTGCCAACGCTGCGACTCCGTGGTCGCCGGCATGTAAATATGTACTCTAGTCGATAGAAAGAGATGAATTTGACCCTCAATATGTCCAGTGTGGCAATCCGTCCTTTGGTGGCAATGGGCTCATGACCTATCCGTCGCTTTGGTGTCAATTGGGAAGATCGGGTGTTGGTGTGTGAGGTGGACAGACATGATGTTAAGGCCAAGGCTTCAGATGGAGGCACGGCCTCTCATTGGAACGGCATTACGCAAGCCGTACCCCTTGGTCTCTGGACTCAGCCATGGTACGTGGCGGTTGCGACCCATTTCGCGGCCGCTGCACTTGTCCTCTCCAAGACTTCAGCAACGCCAGGGCACAGCGGACGCGAAGGAAGCAGCTAGGCTTCGTCAGATCAACGCATACATCGAGAAGCTGCCGAAACCGCTCCAAAAATATGCTGTGCGGCTGGGGAGTGCACCAGTATCGTTTGTCACAGCGTTCATGATTCTTCATGAAATCACTGCGGTTGTGCCTTTCTTCGGGCTGTGGTATATGTTTCACAGTCTCGACTGGACGCCCGATGTGTTCCCGGATTGGCTCATCGAGCGAGGCACCGAGCATATCAATAAGCTGGCCACTCGCAACGGCTGGACTGAGATCACAAGTGTGGAGAATTCAAGGTGGATCATCGAGGGCGCTATATCTTACGCCATTGTCAAGGTGCTGATGCCGCTGAGAGTGCTGGTGTCACTCTGGGCCACCCCCTTCGTGGTCAGAACTATATTTAGCCCCGTTGCTAACCTGGGACGAAGACTTGCCACGCGCGTGGCAGGAAAGAGCGCTATACGACAGCGATCTGCTGATGAGGTGCTGCAAGCTGGCCTCAGGGCGAAGGTGCCCAAGAAGAACCTCCCTGTCGAGGATGCCAACCGCCCCAAATTGTAAATAGATGGATCAAATTCTTATGATGTCATTACGGCGTTACAACATTAAGCATGCGCTATCAGCCGAAGGCAGCCATCAGGACCCCACTCTGCAATGTACTCAGTTTCCTGCCATTGTGACCTTGCCACACTGTTTCCACGGATCCAGAGCTTGCCCTGCTTGCTGCTGGCTTTGTATTGCTTGCTGTCACGAAGGACCGCCTCAACACAAGGCAGAACCGGCCCGCACTGGTGCACGTACGGCGCAAGCACCCGATAATCATTGGCGTGGGTTTGCGCCACTGGCCCAGCGTTATAGGGCGACGTCAACGCGTAGACAAGTCGGCTCCCAGTCAAAGCGCGTAGCGTGGTTACATCCAGGGTGCTAAGTGGTGAAGTCTCGTCAATCACCGCGTAAATCAGTCGAACTCCAGAATATTCCTCGACCACAGGCCGTGCTTGCCTTCGGCCCCGAGTGAAAGCGGCCAGAGACCGCCGGAGGCAAATCTTTTGACCCAACGGAAGATCTGCGTTTAGGAGTGGCAGAAGATGGTGTGACTCAGTCACCACAATAGTCGGACTCCCCATTCGCACAGCTTTGGTGAGATTGGGCTCGCCAGCCGAGAATTGCAGAGCGCAGCCCATTGCCAAACTAGACAACTGGAGTACGGCAAAGTAAATGTTGAATGAGTCGTTACTGAAGAGGACGGCGTCATCGCTGTTCCATTCCTGGCTCGAAGGTAGTGCCTTGATTTGTGACCCAACTGCGGCAATCAGGTTGGCCACTTGAAACGTCGAGAAACAGAAGTTACCGCTGCCGTCTTCATAAACAGCCACAAATTGGGCTTCGTTCTCTTTGTTCTCAGCAGAGACGTCCTCCGCGGAGTCTTGTACTAGCAAGTCATCCCATAACACCAGGTCGACCTGGGGTGTAGTCTTCGACGCCCTGGTAGCGCTTGGCTTGCCGACTGCGAGAATGGCGTGGATCGAGCCAATCTTGCTGAAATCGACGATGTCTGCGGTCAACGTTTTCGCTTGGAGCACCACGGCGTGGGGCTTAAACAGAGACAGCTGCTCAGCTATCACCGAGCCAGTGCTGAAGTGAGGAATGAATAGAATGGAGTATCCAGCGAACGCAAAGCCGATCATAGACACCAGAGCTTCCATGCTGTTCGGCAGGATGATCGCTACTCGCGGCCGGTTGCTGACGGCACTCAGCCCTGCCAGCGCAGCCAAGCTCAGCCGCGAGCTTGAGTGGATGTGGCTACCCTTCAGGGTTCCCATGCCGATGCCTATTTCGTCGTCCTCGTCCTCATTTTCGCGGCCTTGACGCTCCACGTGCCGTCGCTTGATGTTACTGGTGTAGGCGCGCTTCCCAGAGGCCTTGATTATCTGCGGAGGTACGGCTCCTTTTGTCGTCGCAGGCCTCGCCGTCTCGGCGGGCAGGGTATCTGCACTGGCATTAGGTGCTCCGTTTGGCGGCTGCGTAGGCGTGCCTGGCGCAAGCTCCGGAGATTCCGGTGAGCCTCGACTCGGACGGCGTCTGGATGCCGCGATCCTGCCAAATCGCTGCTGGATGGCTCGCACGGTGCGGTCGGCATCGGCGTACGCGGTGGTGTGGCGGCCGGCACGCGACACACGGAGGAACTGTGAGCGGGCGCCAAGTTTCCATAGGTCCTCAATTGTGCCGTTGCGTCTTGCGTGGCCCTGTCGGATGTTGAGGCCAGACATGAGCGGAAGCCCGTGAGGGCTCACATGGCTCCGGTACACGGCTGTCTCCCCTGGCCGGCGTGTTTTACCAATGGAACTCTGGTTCTGGAGGAGAACAGGATGGCTGTCTGGGTGCTGCGGCCAGATCCAGGGGTAGGCGATGACCACGAGCAGGGCCACGAGGCCGACGTAGGTGAACGTCTCGCCATCTATCATCGCACTTATGCTTGATGTGGGGCCATAACCCAGCAGCACGGCCCGATGCCAGGGTATTTATCTTGCAATCCCTTTTGCTTTGTTTGTTAGCCGATTCAGCCTCGCTGGTGGCCTGATTCGTGGTTTGTTCTCGCCAGTGGGGTATCTCGCCGCTGAGACGTTTTGTCATCCACCACCGACTTTTGTGGTGCAGGGGCTGCATGCCGCCCACACCGCCGACCACCAGCCGCGATGGATGACACGCTCGCCGAGGAGGCTGCAGCGCTGAGATCCAGACTGCGTGCCAGCGCCCGCCGGCTCTCGGCCCGGGGCCTGTACCACGCGTCGCGCTGGGCCGCAGAAGCGCTTGTGGGCCTCGCGGCGGGGCCCAGCAGCGCGCCGATGGCGCCACTGGACACGGCGACAGACGACGCTGGCGACGACGAGGACGTCTATCTGCTCGCCAAGCAGTACTTTGACTGCAAGGAGTACGACCGCTGCTCCTTTTACTTGGCGGACGCCACCGCGCCCAAGGCCGTGTTTCTCAGGCTCTACAGCAAATACGTGTCCGGGGAGAAGAAGCGGGAAGAAGAGCAAGGCGCTGTACTCGGGCCAAGCGACAAAAGCATTGCAAACCCGCATCTGATCCAGATCATCAAGGAGCTCGACGGATTGGGCGCAACCGCCGCCGCTGACCCTTATCTGCTCTACCTCCACGGGACCTGTCTCAAGGCACAAAAGAGCACAAAGGAGGCGATATTCAAGCTGGTGGAGAGCGTCAACGCCGACAGCTACAATTGGAGCGCATGGCTCGAACTCCTGGACTGTCTGCCGACGTACGAGGCCGTGGAGTCGCTTCTGCCAAACATCAACGCTTCGCCAATGCGCGACCTCTTCATGCTGCAAGCGAGCCAGGAGTTCTTTCGCCATGGCGATGACGTGTTTGGTCTATTAGCAAGCCTGGAGCGGCTGTTCCCGAAGTTCCAACATCTCAAGGTGCAACGAGCGCTGCTCAATTACAACGCGTTGGAGTACGACGCGTCGGAGGCGTGTTTTGATGAGGTGCTGAAGGGCGATCCGCACCGGCTGGAGGACATGGACACATACAGCAACATCCTTTACGTCATGGAGAAGCGGTCAAAGCTCGCGTTCCTAGCGCAGCTTGCCAATGCTACCGAGAAGTTCCGGCCCGAGACATGCGTCATAGTAGCAAACTACTACTCGCTTAAATCTGACCACGAGAAGGCTGTGGTCTACCTCAAGCGGGCCCTGACGCTCAACCGGCATTGTCTGTCGGCGTGGACGCTCATGGGCCACGAGTTCGTGGAGCTCAAGAACTCGCACGCTGCCATCGAGTCCTATCGCCGTGCCATAGACGCCAACAAACGCGACTTTAGGGCGTGGCACGGCCTGGGACAGGCCTACGAGGTTCTCGACATGCACTACTACTCGCTCTACTATTACCAACGGGCAGTGGCGCTCAAGCCTTTTGACCTGCGCATGTGGCACGCTCTGGGCAACTGCTACGACCGGCTGGAGCAGCTGGATCCTGCGATTAAGGCATACAAGCGGGCATTGCATGTGTCTGATATGGACCCGGCGATCCTTTACAAGATTGGCGTCCTCCTCGAGAAGAAGGACGACATGCGGGGTGCCGCAAACTACATGAAGCTTTGCGTGGGCGAAGAGCAGACTGAGGGCCCCACAGATGACACGTCCAAGGCCCGTCTTTGGCTCGCTCGGTATGAGTATGGCAATAAGAACTGGGCGCAGGCGCAGGCGTACGCAGCTGAGTGCACACGGGGCACGCCCCAGGAGATAGAGGAAGCAAAAGCGATTCTACGAGATGTCAAGAGCAGAATCGAGTCATGATCAATGCATATTGCACGGGATTTTGGACCAGTCGACCTTCTAGACTGGTTTCGATGTGTTTCAGTAGAGTGGCAAACGCTGACGCCGGGTGGCAAAACGCCGCGTGAGTGGCAAATAGTGTCCCGGCGTGCACGTGACCCGCGCAAGCGGCAGCACTTCCGGGTAAAAAGTTTGAGCCGCACGCGAGGCCAACCCTAACCTTAGAATTTCACTTCATAACCTCGCACGACGGATCAGATAGGCGGGCTGGCGAGAAGTGTGTGCTACGAACTCGTTACCACACATCTGTACTGACCCAGATGCCGATCCAACCGCCTCCCCCGCCGCCGCCCGGGCGACCTGGCAACAGCTCGACGCCTCAGAGCAAGAGGCACAAACCAGATCCAAGCAGGACCGCGCCGCCACCTCCACCCGGTGTGAACAACGTGACCAATGGGACCAGCACTCCGCCTCCTGCACCTCCCCCGCCTCCGCCTCCTGGTCCGCCACCGGGCAGGCTGCCGAGTGGCGCCGCACCCCCGCCACCTCCGCCGCCCCCAAAGGGCCCACGGCAGGGAGAACCGCCAGAACAGACGCGTCAGCGGCTGCAAGACAAGAAGAGGCGGTGGCTGCAGCTCCAGAAACGCCGTTACGGCGATCAGCGAGGCAAGGGCACGTATGTCCATTCGCAAAAGGTGGAAATGCCCCCAGAACACTTGCGCAAGATCATCAGGGACCATGGGGACATGAGCACGAAACGCGTAGCGGCAGACAAGCGGGCGTATTTGGGTGCGCTCAAATACATGCCACACGCAGTGCTGAAGCTGCTGGAGAACATGCCACAGCCCTGGGAGCAAGTGCGCGAGGTAAAAGTACTCTACCACACGACGGGTGCAATCACGTTTGTCAACGAGGTGCCGCGAGTGATTGAGAGTGTGTACACGGCACAATGGGCAACCATGTGGGATATGATGCGTCGCGAAAAGCGGGACCGGAAGCACTTTCGCCGCATGCGATTTCCGCCGTTTGACGACGAGGAGGCGCCGCTCAATTGGGCCGAGAACATAGAGATCACTGAGCCTCCAGATCCCATCCAGATGGACCTCGATCCGCGTGGCGATGGTCCTGTTTACGACTGGTTCTATGACCATCGTCCCCTCGTGGACGAGCTAGAGGGCGCCAAACGTCATGTCAATGGATCGAGTTATCGGCGATGGCATCTGGATTTACCACAGCTGGCGGCGTTACACCGACTGTCGGCGCCCTTGCTGTCGGAGAATACGGATGCCAATTACTTCCATCTTTTTGAGAAAAAAGCTTTCTTTACGGCGAAAGCACTGAACATGGCCATACCTGGTGGACCCAAGTTCGAGCCATTATACAAGGACATCGACGAGGACAACGAGGATTTTGGTGAATTCAACGCCATTGATCGTATCATCTTCCGCCAGCCTATTCGCACTGAATACCGAGTCGCCTATCCCCATTTGTACAACAGCCGCCCTCGGAGTGTGGAGCTCTCTTGGCACTCAGAACCGCAGTCCGTCTTGATTCGGCCCACCGACTCGGACCTACCAGCTTTCTATTTTGATCCGACCATAAACCCCATCACCCCTCGTGGGCAAAGCACATTGAGTTCCAAGGAAAATGAAGCTGAGCTTTTCGGCGCTGATGGTGAAGACCTAGATGACTTCGAGCTGCCAGAAGGTGTCGACGCCTTTTTGAGTGATGAGAAGCTCTATGATGATAACACTGCAGCAGCAGTGGCTCTATACTGGGCTCCGTTCCCCTTCAACCGCCGAAGTGGGCGTACCGTGCGAGCACAAGACGTGGCGCTGATCAAAGACTGGTATCTGCAACGGCCTCCGCCTGGCTATCCTGTGAAGGTCCGTGTGTCGTACCAGAAACTGCTGAAGAACTACGTGTTGAACGCCTTACGGACACGAGCGCCGGCATCACAAAAGAAACGGGACCTGATGACGTCTCTTGCGGGTACAAAATTCTTCCAGACCACGACGATCGACTGGGTCGAGGCTGGGCTTCAGGTGTGTCGCCAGGGCTTTACGATGCTAAACTTGTTGATCCATCGCAAAGGCCTGACTTATCTCCACCTGGACTACAATTTCAACCTCAAACCCATCAAGACTCTCACAACCAAGGAGCGCAAAAAGTCGAGGTTTGGCAACGCGTTTCATCTGATGCGAGAGATCTTGAAAGTGACGAAACTTCTGGTAGATGCACATGTGCAGTTTCGACTTGGTAATGTGGACGCGTTCCAACTCGCGGACGGCATCCACTACACACTGAACCATTTGGGCCAGCTCACCGGTATTTACCGGTACAAGTACAAGGTCATGCACCAGATTCGGATGTGCAAGGACTTGAAGCATGTGATCTATTACCGCTTCAACGAGGACATCGGCAAGGGACCGGGCTGTGGCTTCTGGCAACCTGCGTGGCGGGTTTGGCTCAATTTCATGCGCGGCATTATTCCGCTACTGGAACGATGGCTAGGTAACCTCCTGGCTCGCCAATTTGAGGGTCGGCACTCCAAGGGTGTGGCCAAGACGATCACGAAACAGCGTGTTGAGTCCTATTATGACTTGGAACTCCGAGCGTCCGTGCTGCACGACATTCTCGACATGATACCGGAGGGCATACGCCAGAATAAAACGAAAGTCATACTGCAGCATCTAAGCGAAGCTTGGAGGTGCTGGAAGGCCAATATCCCATGGAAAGTACCGGGCCTGCCTCCACCAATCGAAAACATCATTTTGCGTTACGTTAAAGCAAAGGCTGATGGCTGGGTGAGCGTCGCGCACTATAACCGTGAGCGTATCCGGCGAGGTGCCACAGTCGACAAAACGGTGGCTAAGAAGAACCTTGGACGACTTACTCGACTTTGGCTCAAATCGGAGCAGGAGCGCCAGCACAGTTTCAGTAAGGATGGACCGTATGTAACTCCCGAGGAAGCAGTTGCCATATATTCAACTATGGTGCACTGGCTCGAGTCACGCAAGTTCGCCCCAATTTCGTTCCCACCATTGTCCTACAAACACGACACGAAGCTTCTAGTGTTGGCTCTCGAGGGATTGAAAGACAGCTACTCCATGAAGGGTAGGCTGAATCAAAGTCAGCGAGAAGAGTTGGCCCTGATTGAGCAGGCCTACGACAATCCGCACGAGTGTCTGGCCCGAATCAAGCGGTTCTTGCTCACGCAACGGGTCTTCAAGGAGGTGGGCGTCGACATGATGGACCATTATTCGCACATCACACCAGTGTACGATGTCGATCCACTTGAGAAAATTACTGATGCATATCTGGATCAGTACTTGTGGTATGAAGCAGACAAGCGGCACCTGTTCCCGAACTGGGTGAAGCCCGCCGACGCTGAAGTGCCGCCGCTATTGGTGTACAAGTGGTGTCAGGGCATCAATAACCTCTCTGAAGTATGGGACACAAGTGAAGGTCAGTGCAACGTGATGATGGAAACAACACTCAGCAAGGTTGCAGAAAAGATCGATTTCACTTTGCTGAATCGCCTACTCCGCCTCATCGTCGACTCCAATATTGCTGATTACATGACGGCTAAGAACAACGTTGGTTTAACATACAAGGACATGAACCATGTTAACCAGTATGGACTGATTCGTGGTCTGCAATTCAGTAGTTTCATTTTCCAGTACTATGGGCTGGTAATGGACATCTTGCTTCTTGGATTGGGGCGAGCGTCGCAGCTAGCGGGGCCACCGAACCAACCAAACGACTTCCTGCAATACGAGAGTGGAGAGGTCGAAGTAGGCCACCCGATTCGCTTGTATTCTCGTTACGTCGACCGAATCCACATCTTCTTCCGCTTCACGGCACAAGAAGCGCGCGATCTGATCCAGGAGTTTTTGACTCAAAATCCAGACCCGAACTTTGAGAACGTTGTCGGGTACCGCAATAAGAAGTGCTGGCCGCGCGACGCACGGATGAGACTTATGCGGCACGATGTGAATCTCGGAAGGGCAGTCTTCTGGGAGCTTAGAAACCGCTTACCTCGTTCACTCTGCACCTTGGAATGGGAGGACACGTTTGCCAGCGTGTACTCGCGGGACAATCCGAACCTGCTCTTCAGTATGTGCGGATTTGAGGTGCGAATCCTTCCAAGAAGTCGCACGGACCGTGACACGCCAGTTCGTGATAGCGTGTGGACCTTGACGAATGAGGCAACGAAAGAGCGCACAGCTTATGCTTACCTCCAGGTCAGTGACGCAGAGATCCAGCGGTTCAATAATCGCATCCGCCAAATTCTTATGTCATCAGGGAGCACGACGTTCACGAAGATTGCTAATAAGTGGAACACGGCCCTCATCGCGCTCTTCACGTATTATCGCGAGGCAGCGGTAGCGAGTGCGAAGCTGCTCGATGTTTTGGTAAAGTGCGAAACAAAAATTCAGACCCGCGTCAAAATTGGCCTCAACTCGAAGATGCCGTCTCGATTCCCCCCCGCTGTGTTTTACACACCAAAGGAGCTTGGTGGATTGGGAATGCTGAGCGCCTCTCACATATTGATTCCGGCGTCGGACTTGCGGTGGTCGCAGCAGACAGATACTGGCATTCAGCATTTCCGTGCAGGCATGACACATGAGGATGATAAGTTGATACCAAACATCTTTCGGTATTTGGCATCCTGGGAAAGCGAATTTCACGACTCACAGCGGGTATGGGCAGAATACGCCATGAAGCGGCAGGAGGCGGCACAACAAAATCGGCGCCTCACGTTGGAGGACCTCGAAGACCTCTGGGATCGGGGCCTCCCGCGAGTGAATACGCTTTTCCAGAAGGATCGTCACACGCTTGCCTACGACAAGGGTCATCGTGTCCGTCTTGAGTTCAAACAATACTTCTTACCCAAGGTGAACCCATTCTGGTGGACGAGCCAGCGTCATGACGGCAAGCTGTGGAACCTGAACGCCTATAGGACCGATGTAATTCAGGCATTGGGAGGAGTGGAAACAATTCTGGAGCACACACTGTTCAAGGGCACAGGTTTTGACTCTTGGGAAGGCCTATTCTGGGAGAGAGCCTCCGGATTTGAGGACAGCATGAAGTTCAAGAAGCTGACCAACGCTCAACGGTCGGGCTTGAACCAAATTCCCAACCGAAGATTCACATTGTGGTGGTCGCCGACTATCAACCGCGCCAATGTCTATGTCGGGTTTCTTGTCCAGCTCGACCTAACAGGGATATTTTTGCACGGTAAGATTCCGACATTGAAGATTTCGCTCATCCAGATATTCCGTGCGCATTTGTGGCAAAAGATTCACGAAAGTGTGGTGGTTGATCTGTGCCAGGTGTTGGAACAAGAGCTAGATATGCTTCAGATCGACTCGGTGCAGAAAGAAGCAATTCATCCACGGAAGTCGTACAAGATGAACTCAAGCTGCGCTGATATTGTGCTGACCTCAACTTATCGCTGGGGTGTCAGTCGGCCGTCATTGCTGAACGACCACGGGGATGACATGACTTTTGCGACAGCAACAAAGTTCTGGATTGATGTTCAGCTACGTTATGGTGATTATGATTCGCACGACATTTCAAGGTACACGCGAGCCAAGTTTCTCGACTATACGGATGCTGGCGGCCAAACTTTGTACCCCAGCGCCACCGGCATGATGGTAGGCATTGATCTCGCTTACAATATGTATGATGCCTACGGGAATTGGTTCCCTGGTCTGAAGCCTTTGGTGCAACAGGCCATGGGCAAAATCATGAAGGGCAACCCCGCTCTGTTTGTGCTTCGCGACCGCATCCGAAAGGCGCTCCAGCTATATCAAGCTCAACCTCAAGAGGCTTTGCTCAACTCGCAAAATTACCAAGAGCTGTTCTCTAATGAAACACAGCTCTTCATCGATGACACCAACGTGTACCGCGTCACCATTCACAAGACGTTTGAAGGAAACCTCACTACAAAGCCCATCAATGGTGCTGTGTTCATATTCAATCCTCGCAGTGGACAGCTATTTCTAAAAATCATCCATACCTCTGTGTGGACTGGCCAAAAGCGACGAGGTCAATTGGCGCACTGGAAGACGGCTGAGGAGGTGGCGATTTTAGTGGGGTCGATGCCCAAGGAGGAGCAACCCAAACAACTTATCGTGACACGCAAGGCGATGTTGGATCCGTTGGAGGTGCATATGTTTGATTTCCCTAACATTTCTATCCGGCCGTCTGAGCTTAATCTGCCCTTTTCAGCTTCTATGAAAATCGAAAAGCTCGCTGATGTGGTGCTAAAAGCTACAGAGCCTCAGATGGTTCTGTTCAACTTGTACGACGATTGGTTGAAGACGATCAGTTCCTACACTGCATTCACGCGCCTAATCCTCATCTTCCGTGCGATGAACATCAATCCCGAGAAGACGAAACTGATCCTTCGCCCTGACCGCACGGTGATCACCGAAGAGCATCACATTTGGCCGACATTGGCGGACGAGCAATGGGCTAAGGTGGAGGTAGAGTTGCGCGATCTCATTTTGAACGACTACGGCAAGAAGAACAACGTCAACGTCGCGGCTCTTACGCAGCACGAGATTCGTGATCTGATCTTGGGCCAGGAGATCAAGGCGCCATCACTCAAGAGGCAAGAGATGGCCGAGATTGATCAGGCTGCAGACACTGAGGGCAACGTTACAGCTCTCACAACAAAAACGCAGACTGTACACGGCGACGAGATTGTGGTGGTTACTACTTCGAATTACGAGCAGCAAGCGTTCGCTTCAAAAACTGAATGGCGCAATCGTGCTATCAGCACAACTAACCTTCACTTACGGGCTAAGAACATCTATGTCAGCTCGAGCGATTTTCGAGACGATAGCAGCCAGTTCACTTACGTGGTTCCTAAGAACTTGCTGAAGCGGTTCATTCAAATCGCTGATCTTCGTGCCCAAGTGGGTGCATTGCTCTACGGTCGCTCGCCTGACGACCAAGCGCAGATCAAGGAGGTTCGCGCCATGGTTCTTGTCCCCCAGCTGGGCAACAACAAAGGTGTTCAGCTGGCTACCAATCTCCCTGATGTTGACTCCATCTTGCGAGACCTTGAACCACTTGGCTGGATTCACACTCAAAGTCAGGAGACAAACCAGATTTCGGCCCAGGACGTGACCCAGCACGCAAAACTGGCTGAGCGTATCGGAGCCGATTGGGGTGCACAGGCTGTCACAATGACTGTGTCCTTTACGCCTGGCTCAGTATCCTTGGCGGCATACTCGATCAGTGACGCCGGCTTACAGTGGGGGCTGCAAAACAGGGACACCATGGACGCTAACCCGGAAGGCTTCCGGCCCAGCTTCGGGGAGCAGTGCCCGCTGCTACTCTCTGACCGCATCAAAGGGTATTTTGTTGTTCCAGAGACAGGCCTGTGGAACTTTGCATTCGTTGGTGCCGGTTGGAACCAGAACATGAAGTTTGACCTAAAGGTTGACATCCCGTTGCCATACTACCATGAACTTCACCGTCCGATACATTTCACATCGTTCAACGAGCTGGAGGACGCTAGTTGGGAGCCAGAAAGAGAGGACGTATTCGCATAGTTTGGCACTGTACTATAAGATGGCATGTACAATATAACGAATCTAGTAAACCCCTGTCAAGCTAGAGCTTGGAGTAGGAATCGTCGAGCCATCTCTTCAGGATCTTGTTGGTCTCCTGCGGCTTCTCTTGTAGGACCCAATGGCCGGCCTCAATTTCTGTTTTAATCAGGTTCGGTGCAATGCGTCCCAAATTCGTGGCAAGGAAAGGAGGGACAGCTTTGTCCAATGTAGCGCCAATGTACAAATACGGCTGCTTAATCATGGTACCCTCGTCGCCACGCGGGAGAAGATGCTTTGCCTCATCGTCGAAATTGATCCTGCGCATGCGATATTGCGTGAGCGGCCCACCCATGGTTCGTCCGTTCCTCGTGAACTCCGCCACGTAGGCGTCGAAGTCCTGCTCGGAGATGACCAACGGACTGTTCTCAGCAACGGGATTCTTCGAGAAAATGCGACGCAAAAACGGGCGGATCGCTGCCTCAGTCGTCAGGTTGACGGCAGCTTCACCACCCCAGTAGATTTGGTACCTGAAGTTCGGCAAGAGCTTGACCAGCATTTTTAGTGGAATGAATTCTTCGGTGAGAGCTATGGCGCACGTGCACACAGTCACCACACCGGCGACACGCTGGGGATAGTATTGCGCGACACGAGGTACGATAATGCCTCCAAAATCGTGGCCCATGAAGATTGCCTTATCCACAGAGAGCTTGTCCAGCAACTCGTTCATGGCATCTGCGAAAAACTTGTGCGAGAATGCCGCAGACTCATTGGCGCGCTCGTCGGCGTAGCCGAGTTCCTTGTAGAGCCGACTGCCGTCTTTGAGGGTCTGATCCAGGACCAGCAAGGGAGGCTCGGGAAGCTCCGAGCGGGGAAAGCCAATCAAGGTGGGTACGATCACCCTGTAGCCCTCACTCTGGAGGAAGAGAATCTGGTGCCTCCAGCCGTACCACGTGTCTGGAAAGCCGTGAACCAGGACAATGACTCCACGGTTTTGCTTCCATGTCGATGCCTTTTGCTGATGGACCGGGTTCTTTGGCGGGTAGCCGGGCTGCACGTCCAGGTAGTGGAATCGGCGGCCCTGAAGCACTGCCTCGCGGTGATAGGGTTCGAAGCGGCCCGGATTGACGTCAGCCATCTTTGTGATTGGGACCGTGAGCCTCCAATGCTGTTGTCTTTATAAGTACCAACCCTCGTGTCGGGGTTAAGGCGGAGACGCTCGCTGATATGCCGGGACGTGCATCGTTTATACGAGGGGCCGAGGAAATCGGCTAGCTTAAACAGGGAACGTATGGTTTCAGTGAAACACCTCATGAATCAAAGAGCTACAGCTTGTGTTGGTCGGAGCCGCCCAGAAAGTCAAGGATCGCGCGATTGATCTGCTCGGGGCTCTCTACAAGGTTCCAGTGAGTTGTGGCAAACTCTTGGACCTTCAGGTTGGTCGCACGCTTCTCAATCCCGCGTGAGAGCGACGGTGGCAGGTAGTAGTCGTGTGTGGCAGTTATGAAAAGATAGGGCTGGTGGATCTGGAGGGCCTTGGCGTCGTTGTTGCGCTGGAACTCCAACTCCTCTTCATAGTTCAGACGTCGGACCTTGTACTGCGTGAGAGGCCCTGCAAGCGAGCGACCCTCGCGCGTGTACTCATTGACAAGCACTCGGAACTCGTCCTCTGTGAAATACAGCGGTGCATCCTCGGGAGCATCTTCGTCAAAGTTGACGCCCTTGGTGTACACCTTCCTGAGGAACATCTCAATCAGGGCCGGCTGGTTGAACTGCGCAACGGCATCCCCTCCGAGAAAGAGCTGGTATTCGAGCGATGGATGCTCCTTGATCTGCTCCGTCAGAGGTTGGAACTCGGTGCGGAACTCAAAGTGGAAGTAGCACAGGTTCACCAAGCGGGAGACGCATTCAGGGTGGTACACTGCGAGACGAGCAGTCTGGGCGGCGCCCCAGTCATGGCCAATCCAGACGGCAGAACTGATGCCGAGCTGACCGAGGAGTTCCTTCATGGCATCAGCAAAGAAGCGGTAGCTGTAGGCGTAGAGCTCGCGCGACTCTGGGTCCTCGCGCCCAAACTCCACAAAGGGGCCGCTGGGAGGCTCGTCCTCCTCGTCTTCGGGTCCAGGCTCCTTGACCAGGGCAGGTGGCTCGGGAACCTCACCGCGCGCGAAGCCGATGAGGGACGGCAGAATTACGCGGTAGCCCGCCTTGCGCAGCGGGACAACCTGGTTGCGCCAGCCGTACCACGAGTCTGGGAAGCCATGGACGCACACAACCACCTTGGGACTGCTGGCGACTAGGGACGGGAGGTCGACATAATGCCAACGGCGGCCATTCAGAATGGCATTGCGGTGGAAGGGCTCGTAGTAGGCTGGGTCCAGTGGGGAGGTCATGGCCGTGTCTGGTGCAATGGGCGGTAGACGTGGTCAGCCTTTATACCACGCACCGGGGCACACGTGACTCACCTTCCTCGGCCCCGTCGCTGTCCATTCTGTCACGGTTTTGCGGAGTCTTGTTTGTCCGTGGAATACGAGGGTGCATAATCAGATGCGCGTGCGTGAGCCGCACAGAGAATTTCACGGCCAACCTCACACAAAGCGATGGCGGATCAGGGCGGCGAGCGGCCGCCAGCAGAGGCGGAAGAAAGGGTGACAAAGGCCAGCAAGAAGAGCGCGTACCGCAAGAAGCAGGAGGAGCAGCGCCGGCGGCTCAAAGAGACAAGGTTTGACGATAATGCGTCCGAGGAGGCCAAGCTGCCAAAAAAGCGCTACTACCGCCAGCGCGCCCACTCCAACCCGTTCTCGGACCACCAGCTAGAGTACCCCGGCTCGCCTGCCGACATGGACTGGTCTGCGCTGTACCCCATGGCGTACGAAGGCGGCAAGTGCGACAAGAAGGTGACAATCGCCGACATTGGCTGCGGCTTTGGAGGCCTGCTCATCGCCCTGGCCCCCCACTTCCCAGAAACGCTCATTCTCGGCATGGAGATCCGCGTCCAGGTCACAGAGTACGTCGAGGACCGGATACTGGCATTGCAGAAGCAGCACGCCGCGGACAAGGGCTACCAGAACATCGCCGTGTTGCGAGGCAACGCCATGAAGTTTCTGCCCAACTTTTTCGAAAAGGGCCAGCTCGAGAAGATTTTCTTCTGCTTCCCAGACCCCCATTTCAAGCAGCGGAAACACAAGGCACGGATAGTCACGACCACGCTGTGCTCCGAATACGCCTTTGTGCTGAAACCAGGGGGCGTCGTCTACACCATCACGGATGTCAAGGACCTCCATGAGTGGATGGTCCGTCACCTCGAAGCACACCCCCTGTTTGAGCGGCTGCCGCCCGAGTGGGAGGCCGCCGACAAATCAGTTGAGCTGATGACAACAGAAACAGAGGAGGGAAAGAAAGTAGAACGCAACAGCGGCAGCAAGTACGTCGCCTGCTTCAGGCGGCTGCCGGACCCTGATCTATAGTCAAAACTATCCTTTGTGTCTCTCGCAACCCTGGTCATGTGGGCACCTTGATCCCCAACCCTAACCCTCCTTGTATTCCCCTTCAGCAACAAAACTGATTTGGCCGAGCGAGCGCCAACGGTCCTATGGTCGCAGCAGACTCTGCTCAGCAGAGGCCCAAAGGACCTCCGGGCCTCGAGGGCTCGGCCCTCGCCAGCGGCCCGACCGGCTCAAGCAGTCGTGGCGCGCTCGGGCCACCGCCGACGGTTGGCACTGCAAGACCGATGTCACCCCAACCGCCAGTCATCAGAGTCCATCCCTCACCGCCAAGGGAGCGATCTCAACTACAGCCGCTAACGCACCAGGCCCTGGAGAAGCACGGCCGTTCAGCAGAAGGCTCACAGGCCCGCTCCCATCGTGCGGTTGACATCTCTGCCGAGTGGTCATCGTCCGGTGGTGGCAAGGCAAAAACAGCCGGTCGGGCTGGCACGCCCGAAACGGACATCGAGCGCATGCGACGTGCTGCGTTGAGCTCTCTCATGGCCGGCTCTAAGCGTAAGCGCGAAGCCGGTGCCAGCAGTGCTGGAGGCGACATGAGCAGCCCACCTGTGCAGACCAACGGCCATGGCAGCCTATACAGTGCCAACAGTGGGTCTGGAAGTGAACCGCACCGCAGGAAACGACAGGCCGTCGACGCTGCATTACACGCAAGCGGCCATGGGCGCTACAGTCTGGCATACTACTCTTCCAACGGCAGCGACAGCAGCTTAAGCACTACTAGTTCCGTGCACGGCACCGTGCGGGCTACATCTGTGGCCAGCGCACCGTACAACTCCTACAGTGCGCTGTACGCGAAGCATGAGTTAGTTCGGGAAGCGGTGCGCGACTTGCGACGTCTCGGCTTTTCGTTTGGTGATATCGTCCAGCAAGCGAATGTCCATCCTCAGTTTCTGTTGGACTTGTACAGGGATATGGACTACCCGCTGCCGGATCGACAATATTGGCTTCAGCTTGCGGCAGCGCTCCAGGCGTCATCAGTAGGAGACATAGTAGTGGGCAGAAAGGAAAAGACATCCGAGGGAACGACTACCACTGTTGGCACATCGTCAATTCCTGCCACCATCTCGGCTGCCGCACCCCGTTCTCTGCTGGACTCATTTGTCCCTGTCCCGCCAGGCGATGGAGTTGCATTGCCGCCTGCAACACGCAGCGGGATTTTGGACCGGTTAGACGACAAATTCGCCCCACAGCACTCCAGTCAAAGTCCTTTGTCTCCGTTGCCGCCATATGAGCGACCATCGAAGCCAGCGCCGAAGAAGGCTGGCCACAGTGCACAACGACAAGAGCTGGAGCGGCGACTCCGTTTGCTCAGATCGCAGCACAATCAGCTCGTAGGAACCCGTGAACAAAGTCCGGTGGCGCAACAGAAGGAGGCCAAACCAATGCCGAAATTTGGAGACGACCGGTGGTCCAGCCAGATCAATCTGGAAGTGTCAGAGTCATCTGATGAGGAGCAAGCGACGCAGACGCCCGTCGCTCGCTCTATCGGTCATGATTCAGGACTGTACAAAGCAACATTGCGGGCAAAGCTGGATGAGATAAAGCGTGTTACAGACCAGCTTAGAAAGCTAGAACAAGACGGATCGCAGGCCACCAGTGTTCAGCCGACTCCGGCGGCCACACCATTGGTGGTTCCATCTGCGGTGCCTAGTGCGCAGGCCTCGCCACCCCTACCCCCCGTTTCTGTACAGACTCCAAGTTATGAGGCGGAGGAGAAGGAGATCGCCGATCTTTACGCGCTGATAAAAGAGAAGGAGAAGGCGTTGCTGAACAAGAAGCGAGCCGACTTGGATGCTGCTGTGCGGCGAAATAAAGCGGCACTCGAGGAAGCGCAAGCGGCGGCAGTTAGCAAAGCTTCTACACCCGTGCAGTCGGTGCTACGCGAGCCAATGAAACTGGATACAGCTAGCGAATCGGAAGACGTTGACAACGGTCGGACGGTGTCCAATCCTATGGCGCGAAATGATGGCGAGGACGTGCGAGTAAAGCTCAGGTCGCCGCCCGATGGTGTTCGGAACCTTCGATACGTGAGTTCTGCGAAGCAGACCAGATGTAGCATTAACACAGTACGAGCCACGTCCATTCACACCATATGAGTCGCCACTGCGAAGGTTTAGGGCGTTCCGGTTCAGCCGTCAATATTTGGATGCAGTAGGTGTGGATGGATATCGCTCCCTGACATACAGCGGCACTCCGACAGACGGTTCGGAAGCTCCATTATGTGCCTTTGAACTAGCCGGTGGCGTATGCAACGACTCGACGTGCCACAACCTGCACTTCAAGGATTTGAAAAGAAGTGGTGAGTGATTCACAACGGCCTACTCGCATCTCGTATTAACGAACTAGATACCGAGGTTTTGGCAGAGATGACGCGCAGCTTTCTAGGTGATAATTCACAGGAGCAGAAGGAGTATAAAGCAAAGCTTTCTCAGCGGCTGAAAGCTGTAACGACCAAAAACTTTGATCAACTTGTCACTGAGTTGGTAAAGTTTCGGCGCGAATATGGAGGTGATAAGTACTTGGACTGGGGAGCGATGCAAAAGTTCGGCATGCAGAAACTACGAGATGAACCTGAAGGTAAGACTGAGGAGATAAATGATGAGACGACGGGCGATTGTGGCCCGAGCATGACTTCAGCATGACTCCATTCCGGAGCCACTAGTACCAATAGCATGAGCGTAGCCATCATACCAAGAGACACATAGATGTTAGTACAAGTGTTTCTATTAATCTATAGCGGCTTGTACTCGCCGCTGTCGCGACTCTTCCCCTTGAAAAACCGTCCAACATTGTCGGAAACAGATCCAGCATCGACGCTGCCGGTTGCATCAAGCTTTCGCGCGAGTGCAGCTGGTGATGGATGTGCAGAAGACTCCACATATCCCGGCACTGGAGAGCCTACGCGGGACTGCGAGGCCGAAGCAGCAGCCGCGGACTGCGCTGACGCAGCAGCGGCACGCACGGAGGATGAGGCCGACGCCAAAGCTCCCCCACCGAGCAGGGACTGGGTGTCTTGCGTCGCAGCTGTGGATTTGTCACCAAACAAGGAATCCATGTCCTCGAGCTGCACACCCATTGTCTCTGGGTAGAAGAAGTAAACGACGATAAACGAAACGATACACCAGAACGCATGGATGAGATACAGTCGCCACGTTACCAACTCCTGCAGAATTGGTGTCATCTGACCAACAATGAAGTTGAAAAACCAGTTTGACGCTGTTGACAATGATGCGCCCTTGGCACGAACGGGTAGTGGAAGGATCTCGGGCGGGTAGAGCCAGGGGATTGGTCCCCATGAGTAGCCGAAGAAAGCGTTGTAGATGATCACAAAGATCACCACCATTGTGGGTGTTTTGGCGAGGTTCAGATACATGAAGTACGAGATGGTCGACAAAGCTGCAGCCATGATGACAGCGCCTGAGAGTAGAATGAAACGGCGGCCCCATCTGTCGGACAGATACCAAGGGGGCACAGTGCTCAGCACATAAACAATGCCGTTGATCCCTGTCATGAGAATTGCGTCGCGACCAACCCAACCAGCCTGTTCGAAGACCATAGGTGCGTAGTATGAGATGACATTAATGCCGTTGAGTTGAGCCAAGGCTTGTGACGACATGGCAATCAAAACACGCTTCTTGTACTTACGCCACATCTCGGCGTAACTGCGCTCGCCCTCGAGCCGCTGCAACAGCACCGCTTCTTTGATGTCCCGGAATTCCTGGCGAGCCTTGGGATGGTGCACGTCGCCTCCACCATGGAGGTTGGCAATAACTATCATGCCTTCTTCGTCATAGTCGTTGTCTAGAAGCCACCGCGGCGTTTCACAGATGATGACTGAGCCGAGGAAGAGGAGTGCGCCCAGCACACACTGCATGAAAAGCGGCAGTCGCCATGACCAGTGGCCATCAATGAACGAGCAGGCGTAGTCGAACCACACCGATGACGCGTAGCCAAAAACGTTCCCTGTGAATTCAATGCATGCCAGTTTGCCCCTGTTGTGAGGAGGAGAGATTTCGGACTGGTACACAGGGACGATTGTGGACAGCATACCAACGCCCAGACCTGAAATGACACGACCCACAATTAGCGTCGGCATGCCGGCAGCAAAAGTCTGTAGGCCTCCGCCAACCACAAAGATCAGTGCGCCGTAAAAGATCGTCTTACGGCGGCCGATGATGTCGCCGAGTCGCCCTACCACAAGGGACGAGCAGAGCGCGCCTATCTCAAGGATCGCCACCATGGTGCCTATCTCAGCCCGCGATGGATCCTTGAAGTATTTCTTGAAGTCGGGTCCAGTGATGATGCCGCTCATGACGCCCTGGTCGTATCCGAACAAGAAAACGCCTAAACTGACGAACACTGATGTGAAGTAGAGCAGCGGGCGCCCCGTGAGGGTGCCGCTCTTGTTTGTCCCCGCCGTCATGACGTACGAGATAACCTTGTCACCGATGGTCGGCTCCTGGCGCACGGGAGCGGGGATATCAATGTGTCCTTTCCACTGCTGGCGGTTGAGATGCAGCGACCGGGCCCTTTGGCGAACTGCAAGAGGGATCTCCTCGGCTGAGTCGCCAGCTGAGAGCAGTCCGGTTTCGACGGAATCGAAAGATTGGATCGACTCGAGCGACGTGCGGTCGTTTTCAGTCCGTCCGACACCAAACTCGTCGAGGCTGCCGCGGATAGCGTAGACTCGGCGTGCGGGTTTCTGCTCCTGCTGGGCCTCGCCGCCCGAGACGTGGTCCTCTCCGGGTGTTGGGGCCTCAATGAGGGACAGGCTGTCGTCGCTGCGCGAGTCGAGGTCGCTCAGGCGCTCAGCTGGAGAGTCGTCGTGGCCAGCGTTCGTGACAGGCTCCGCGAGCCGGTTCTCCTCGGACGTGCGACGAATGATGGGCTGTGATGGCGCGGTCAACGGTCTGGGGGCCGTACGGGTACGCGACGAAGGTGATCCTGCGGCTCTAGAGGCAGATGTCACCCCAATACTCGGCCATGCGAAGTCTTGGCACGCTGTGACACGCTACTTGTGGTCGGACGCGCTCGCTCCTTTGTGCACGATGTCTGTTGGACTCTCCACAAAAGTGTCGATACGTCATTTTGACTCGGGTGACCCCTGGGGTTAGGGTTGAGGGGTCCGGTCCAACGCGGGGGCGGCGCGGGGGCGGACTCAAAGGGCTGGTCGCGTGAGCAGGTGGCCAGGCGAGGGCCGGGCTGAGCAGCAAGGTCAGGCTTCATTTTGCTATATCTATGCAGTCTTCTTCGGGGGCGAGACGCCCCGGCTGGTGTACGAGTTGACCCAAAACGACACGAACAGATAGGTGAGCGGCGCGAGGTACGCGACGTTGAAGAGGAGCGCAAAGCTCTGGCCCGGGTTGGCGAGGCACGCGCTGTAGTCGCCGGTGTTGGGGTCAAAGTAGTGCATGAAAAGGTGCAGCAGCGCGAAGCTTCCGCCAAAGATGAACTGCGAGATCTGGGCGGTGGTGAGCGCCTGCTTGACGGCCTTGGGCACGCGGATCTTGAGGCCCGTCAGCGTGTAGTAGAAGTACATGATGGTGTGGATCAGCGAGTTGAACACCACGAAGATCCAGATGGGCGGCGACGCGAACCGGATGCCCGCCCACATGCTCAGCATGGCGCCGGCGTGGTGGTACGTCTGGAGCATGGAGCTCTTGCGGCCCTTGAGGAGGATGATGACCGTGTCAAACACCTCGTAGAACTTGGACAGGTAGAACAGGAAGCCGTAGTAGCTGAGGCCGCGGTCCCAGATGCCGTCCTGGGAGTCGCAGAGGCTCCTCCAGAAGCCCGAGGAGGTGGCGTTGGCGCCGACGGCGTCGAAGGTCGGCGACGGCTGGAGCAGGACGCCGCGGGTCGACTCGAGCATGGTGCGGTAGATGGCGCCAGACATGCCGATGCACGTCCAGGCCGAGTAGACGCAGAGGCCGAGGTTGTGGCCGACGACGGCCCACTTGAACCAGGGCCTCGCGGTGATCCTGGCCGGGGTCTTGTTGGTCTCGCGAAAGTAGTTTGCAATGTGGACGCAGACGGCGTAGGTGCCGGCGATGAGCAGGGGGACCCTGACGTCCATGAAAAAGTCAAACCATTCTGCAAAGAGCGTGCCCGGGGGCGGTGGCAGCGGCAGGTCCTGGCCGACGGGGAGACGGAACACGTTCTTGGGCGGGTGTCCGACGTAGCTCCGGGGCAAGCTTGCAAAGTCCTTCATGGCGGGCCTGTTCCAAACCTTGTGCGAGTATAGGGTTTGTCGAGAAGGGGACGACAAGATTTGCTCGGGGCGTAGCCAATTTTTCGCTGCCTCGGCTAAGCCCTAGCGGCCTCTAGCACGGCGTGCAGTTCACCGGCTGTCGGATCTCGCAGCGACCCTGTGCATCGGTGCAGACAGCAGCTGCACAGAATCCGGCTTGTTGGGCTTTTGCGCGGCCGTTGTGCCCCAATCTCGGCACTGATACGTAATCTACTCCGCGGTTCAACGGCCGGGGCGTGCGGCGCGGCTGCGCGGCGGCTCCGGCTGGCCTTGCGCCGGTGGCCGACCGGACGTTAGGGTTGGCCCGACGCTGGCGGTTGGCCCGACGCTGGGGCCAGGGCAAGGTTCGTTGCCAAGGCTAGCAGTGATCGGTCAGTACCAAGCACGAGGGCGGCGCCGTCGGAGCGACGGGCGAGGCACGTTCCGGCCGAAGCACTCGGCCAGGGGTGGTAGCGTCCGCACCTCGTCGCCGGCCGGCGCACAAATGTGGCACCGCCGCGCCGAGATACGGCCAACGTGTGGAACCCGCGATTCCACCAGTCCACGTGACCGCATCTGTCTCGCCCACAGCGCCGTTCACCGAGGCCGCCTGGCCCAAGTACCTGCGTAAGGTACACCCCACGGTGCAGAGACATTGGGGGTCCAGGTCCAGGATAATGGGCTCATGCAAACCCGGCCTGGATCAGCGTCGCCCGTGTCAGTGCCGACGTAGCGATGTGACCCCCGGCACCGGCCGTCGCGCGGTCCGCCAAAAAGCTGCGCCCCTCTGCCCCGCACTCGGGGCCCCATTGAGACACGCAAAACCATGACCAAGGCGGCAAAACAAAGGCGTGGGATCGCTCTCAGACCCTTGTCGACGTCCGATTAGTACAGGCGCTAGCGCTGGCCGGCTCATCGCGTTACCTTGCTGGTCCGTGTTTGTGCGATCCGGTGCATCAACAACCCTGGCAGGCGGGAGAGCGATCAACGGCACGCTCAAACCTGATCTTCGGCCCGACATATGAAATGCTCGACCCGGATTTGGCGAGATGTCATCATGCGTTGCCTCGCGCCTGGCTGGTCATGGCGTTTCACTTCTGCTCGAGCTCAGGTGGAACATTCAATTCAATTTAAACATTGCGGCCCTGGCCGACACCCGCCGATGAGACAGGGGCGGTGTCCCCGGCCTTGCACGCTGGCGGCTAGCACGGCTGTTGACCGCGATCATATTCTCCAGTTCCCACGCACGGCGCCCGAGCTGGCGAAGACACATGTCCGGAAGCTGATCCATGAAACCTCCGTGACTTTCACAAGGTTATAGCCTGGGTTTCGGCTCGCTTTAGCTCTGGCCGGATACGGCCAAGCGCGACCGAGCGACGCTAACAGCCTGGATCATTCACGCTGCACCCCTCAGGCACGCCCGCCACGGCCCACCGCCACCACCGCCCATGCCAAGTGAGTGCCGCCCTCATGCTCGGGGTGGTGGCCCCAGGCTCTGATTTATCAGCCCTTGACGATCAGGCGCCAAGGCGGGCGAGCACCCAGCTCAGGCCTATCCTTGATGCCCGTCATCGTTTCGGAGTGCGACAACCGGTTGCTGTCATTGCCTCGCACACCCCTGCTTCGACGGACCCGCCTCCTACCGCGGTTTATCCGATCTCCTCTAGCATGTAGCCGACGCAGCTTGCCCACAAAACGAGCTCGAGCCTGATCGACACGAGGCCTAGTGCGCTGAGGCGTGGGGACCAACGTCCCGACGCGGTGCACACTGTCACAAGACCCCTAGCGAGCCCCAGTTAGTGCGCAGGGTTCTCTCGGATGCGGTTGAGACGACAGGGCATTACGGTTCGGTTTGGACCGCTCAAATACGAGATGCGGGCGCCGTGTGCGGTCAGATGACGTCGCCAGACAATGGCTTGGTGCGGTGGTTGTTGTAGAAATGGACCGGACCCCCTTGTCGTGTTTGGCGAGCGCCATGCCGTGTGTTTGCTTGGACTTGCAGCATCGGCCAGGGGATGAGGGTCTTTGACGATAAGGAGGCGAGATCGTCCCAGGGACTAGGCCGTTTCCCGCTAGTTTGAGGAGCAGGATCCCAGGCCGTGGCCGTGCGCCCCATTCTGAACCCGGCGGCCACGTCCGAGAGGCTCAGCTTTGATACTATGCCGAAAGCGTTGATCGTCATCTTGCAGGCAGCCAGCAGGCTGTGTGCGATGCGCCCTAAGATCTGCGCCTGTAAGGCCTGATTGTCAGTCACCTACCGGGGCCAACCAGCTTAGCAGGCACGCGTAGGCGAGTTGGCTGGAGTTACGGCGACAATGCAGCTTGTTTAAGACAGGCGACATGGCTGTCGGGGACTTGCTTGCTTGTATCCATAGGCCTACACCCCTCCCTCATAGGCGCGGGACCGGCCGGTGTGCCGACGGACGAAGGTGCGCCGTCTGTAAGCGTCGCTCGGGCCCGTCGCACTAATTCCTCATTTTTTTTTTATTCCCTACGGCTGAGCCCATGCTGCCTTCCTCTCCATGTACCCCTCGCTTGACACGAAGCAGGGCACAACGCTAGCACTATGCGAATTCTTGCACGATACTTCGCTAGCGCAGTTGCGGTGCAGGTTGCGAGGCAACCGCGCCGACCGCGAGCTCGTAGCGGCACTTCGGTGCCCCGAGATCGCGCCGAAATGTCTTGCCGGTGTCCGTGCCACAGGAACGCGCCGGGTCTATGCCTGGCTGGTGCGGCCGGGATTCACCACAACAGATCGCAGATCCAGGCCCTCCTCGTGACCCCCCGAGTTCGTGGCGGCCGACGGCATGCGAGGCCGCCATGAAAAATAGCACGCCACTGACGCTCCCTAGTGGGAGGCGGCCTGTCCAGACCGGCGCTCAGCTGCCCGGACGCTAAAAATTGGTGTCACAAAGGGCCCGTCGGCCCTAAGGGCGCCCAGAATCGCTTTCTTTTTGGTGTTGCTGTGGGTCTGCATTAACAATAGGACAAAGCATGGTAGGACAGCATTTGCGAAATTAGGCGAAGTAATACCAGCCGCACCAAAAAATCGTGCTGCACAGCACCAGCAAACCACGCGGTGATTGGCTCGTGACCGCGTTAATGTGCCGTATTGTCCTGCAACCACACTGTTCCTCCGTCACGCTGCACGGGGCTTCCAGGCCAAGCAGTCGCGCGATACCACTCTTACTCATCCATACATTGCGTCTAGGCCACGAGCATCCGACGGTACCGAGTACCACCCTGCTGCAAATCCGGCCACCTCGCGTCCAGACGTATTTTTTTTTTTGGCTGAACAACCTTCGCCGGATGCGGTAGCCCTGACTAGGCTAGGGTTTCCCCTCAGTTTCAATAGGTGTGCCGATCGACACCCCACTACTGCGTTTGCGAAGCCTACTTGTGCTGTCACTTTGCTCCTGGGCCACTAGGGCAACGCACGGCACCGGAGCTCGTATGCATCACCGTTGCGCTGCCGTTTCCGGCCTGCAATGTCCTACACCTACGTAGATGGGCTGAGGGGAGAACCGAGTTTCGTAACCCCTCACGTTGGCCAGCTCATTATTCGGGTGTGCACGACGCACAGGCACACAGCGAGGAGGATCCTCTGTTCCACGATGCCGTGCAACTGCAGCACTAGGGCTTCTGGCTCATGATATCCGTGATGGACTGAGACCCTAGAGTAAAGTTCCCGCATCCCCTTCGGAAACGATCTGCCGTGCCACGCTAGTCGCATGCTGGTCGGCTGTCGTGACGTCGGGAGCGGATAGCGTCGAGGGTGATCTCAGGGCGCTTATGCTCATCCCCTCACTTTGACAGAGGCAACACCACAACAGCGAGGTTGGATTGCTCAGCGTTAGTAAGCCCCGTCCATCCGGACGATCGGCAAGGGTACACCAGAGCGGAAGCTAGACAACGGCTAAGCCGCATCGGCTCGGATGTATTCCGGGCCGGAGATGTGGGGGAGCAGCAATTGAGAGAATGCCCTTTGTGCTGGTTGCCACTGGTAATCTGAATCTGGCCACCAAGCGAATACGAGCCTTTGTCTCACGCGCCAGACGCATCGAAAAGACACTTTGACCGAAAGAAGTTGAGAGCTGAGTAGCGGTGAGACGGGCCCATCTTCGTATGATTTGCATAGCCTGCATTCTGTGTTGTTTCATTGGGGACAGCCAGCAATCACCGTGGCGGACGCAAGGTTAGTTTGCCTCAATCTGTGCACACTACGCCTTCAAGATAGGGTCCAGTGCCATTCCTTGAGTTTCTCTCTGGCAGGGACGGATACGGAAACTCTGTATCCGTTTGCGGTGGCGCCATTGACCTAGTCGGCACACCAGTCAGCATTTGTTAGGGCACGCAAATGTTCCAACTCCGTTGTGCCTCCAACCGGCCGCAAAAATCAGGTGAGCGGCGAGAGGCCCCCACCTCGATCACAGAACTTGTCCTGACAAAGCACGACTGGGCCACCGGACGCCGTCGGCAAGCCATCGGAACCCAGCAACCCATGGCCGTCACAACTAGTGTGCACATCTGTCTTGACAACCAACAGAGGCTCGAGGGCTTGTCTTGGGGCGGGGTGGAGGGAGTGCATGATTGCAGCGTGCCAAGCATCACGTAATGCGAACGTTGCCTCCTCCGCAAGAGAGGACTGTGACGCGATTGAAGGATTCGCATGCAGTGCACCGTCGTCGTATTCGGGATCGCGGCTATTCGGATTGCCACAGAGCCGTAGGCTCATCCCTTCCGTATGTAGGCACAAGGACGGTGGCACTAATCGGCGATAATGCGTGCTGATGGATCCACACCGTCGATCCCCATTGCCAGTTTGAGATCATTCTTTTGGCTTTGTTTGCCTTCCCCAGCTCGTCCCATTCCCGTGTTCCCAAGTGGATCGACCAGGGAGCCTAGTGTGGTGCCCCAAGACAGTCTCTGAGCCTTTGTGCTGGGCAGCGATATCAGTCGCGATCTGTTGTCTCGCCATGTGGCTGTCAGCTGGTCGCCTAGTGTAGCGTCGCTTGACACAAGCTAATGTTTGCTTCGACTGTCGCAGTCTAGTGCTGCGGATGGCGCGTGTTCGCCTTTGGCTCAGTGTCGCTTGTTAGTTCCGCCGCCTAGTTGACATGTGGCCGATTCCAGTCTGTCCATAGATCCGACGAGATAGTGTCGATCTAGTTGACGCGGTTGTGCTTGGTGACGAGTCCTGCAGTGGCTATCAATACACGGACCAGCCTGAGATGAACTACGCTGCGCCTAAGGTTGTGATGCCATGTCGCTATCGGTTTTGTTGTTGTCCTCGTCGCAACGGGACTAGGCGCTGTGGCTGCTCTAGTGCCGGCTCTGTACTGCCCCATGCAAATGGGTCAAGAAGTGTTTGCTGCCTGGAGCAATGGCCGCATCCAGCTACTACCGTCGCGGCCGCGCGCTAAAAACCATGCGATGAACGATGACACTAGTCGCCGGCTCGCGCGCTCGCTACCTCCGTGGTAAACTGCCCCCAGCCCCAACCATAGATCCCGGAGATAGTCCGGATGGACATAAGGATTTTTGTCGGCTCAAGAATGGACGGAAGCACGATGTGGTGGCTATGCATTCCAGGCCACTAGTCCAAGTCTGGCCATACCGGAAACAAACTGAGCTGCTCGCTGAGAAGGATGTGGCCGCCCAGGAGAGTCACCTCTGCTGACAACTGAGATCCGTACAGTCGCAGGGCGGGCCACGGCGCGCGGCCTGCGAAGCCACGTTTGGAGCCAATTGGATGCACCACGGCGACTGATTGAGTTCAAGTGGGGAGGCTGACCCATCATGTTCCCCACAAGAGCAACACCACCTAGCCATAGTCGTTGCATAGAGCACGGCCCGAGGCCTGGTGTAGCCGCTAAATCGCGTCTGGGTGGACGACGATAGGTAGGACAGGCGGACCAGCGGAGGAGAGCCGCCGTTGGCGCTGCCAAGGCAGTAGGGCGAGCTGGACCGGCCACATTGAGTGGAAACGGCGCTGGTGCGCCACAGTTGGCGCGTGGTAGCCCCCAGCGATCTGGCATCTGCACTCGGTCCATGCGCGTTAGGCGGATCAACTCCATCAATCCCGGTCAAACACACAGCATTGCTCCCAATGCGATAACGATCGAGGGCTGCCTTGATGCCGGTCAGGCGCTCGGCCCATGTAGCACCCGTGCCGTGAGCTACGAGCCTGGCTGGGTAGCCGTCGTGTATGCTGATACAATCTGTCAGGAGGGAACCCTGCAGCAGGTGTCGGTTTACATCCGCTGCGTTAGTCTCGATTTGGCCGCTCGCAGCTTTCTAGCTAATTAAGGGATCGTATGGCGCATGGGTCCCGCGAGAATCAGTTGCTCCTTGGCACTGTGCCAGCAAAGACATGTCGGACAGGGTGGCGTTGAAACTGGTGCACTCGTTGTCCGCGGCAGGGCCATGTAGGCAACCACAATGTCTCTGCCGCTGGTGTGCCCGAAGTTGGGGACCGCGAGCTAGAGCGGCCTGTGGTTTGCTACGAAAGAAAGGGCCGTCCACCGTCCGCCCCATCTCGCTGGGCGGTAAACAAACGTGTTCTGCTGGTATGTTTGTCCCCCTCGGAGATCTGCAGTCCAAATTTGCAGGGTCTGTTCGTATTTGGTGGTGCCCGTTTGGTGTGATTGCGGGATGCTTGGCATGAAGCTGCAACGACACAGCTATCTGAGTCACGGTCAGCTTGAGTCAGTATACGCTATGCTGCACGCTATATGGGCTCCCAAGACGGTGTTCCACACGCGACACTCGCGGACTCGTACCAGGCCGCTGAGCAATTTACGAGCCTAACGCTATCGCATGCGTGAGGCCGATAATAATCAATGCCACGCCTCGGAAGCGGCTGGGGCCGGCACCAAGCTTGTGACACTGGAAACCGTCCACGGCGTAATGAAGCAGCGAGGTGGAGCGGAATGCCGTTAATGCTGTGCCCTAGTAACACACACTGTGCTCGTTTCCACTCAACAGATTGGTGCCACGCAGCATGGCCTAAAGGTATGTCCACCACGAAAACAGCCGCCGTGTCGTGCACGGCTTAGGCCCTTGCAGCGCCGGCCCGCCCCGCGTTGGCCGCCATCCACGACTTTGTTTGCTCTGTCCCTCCGTCCCACGGCTTACCTGCCGCTGAACCTGTGCTCGGACGCTGCCGAATGTGCGAAAATTGCGAGATCTTAAGCGAGCGAAGCCAGTTCAGGGTCCACCACGATGACATCCCTCTGCATGCAGCGTCGATCATGGCCCGTATCGTTACATTCAATGATATTCTTTCAAATGGAGCGAAATGCAGACCCTTTGTGGCTTCGAGCTGGGGCTGACGAGGGACGAGGGCGCCCCCCACGCCCAGCTCCAGCATTAATTGCCAGGCGTGACCCGAGTCGGCGGTCCGCAGCTCCCGGCAGGGCTCGTGCTGGGGTCACGTGCAGTATTGCCAGCAGCACGGCTTGCTTGCTTGCAGCGTGGCAGCCGTCCTCCCGTCATCAGCCTGCGTGGCTCTCTCTAGCTCCCCGGACGGGATTGTACGAGATGCATTCAGGGCGATTTGCTCAGATCCAGAGCCCCTCCTCCAACCTCTGCACGAGTGACATACGTGGCTGGCCACAAAGAGGCCGCGTCTATGCAAGATGTCTGGTCGCCGCCGGCTTCGCTGGTGCCCCCGTGTGCAAGCAGACGCTCCAGCTGTGGTAGCGAGGGCTGCAATTTTCCCGGCGTAGTTCTGCTAAGGCGTTGCGAGCAAGGGTGGTGTTTTGCGCCAGAGTCACTCAACAGCTTGAGCACCGTGCGAGCTCCCTCAAAGAGACAGCTGTGCCCCGACGCGGCAGGGCCGACGGCGCCGTCGATCGGGGGGCCATTGCTTTTTTGCGTCCCTGCTTCCAGCAATCTGGCGGATTTGGCGTGGCGCCCCGGCTCGGGCCGGCCAGTGGCCGTGGCCCGTGGCGGTCGCGTGCACGCTCAGGCCTGCACCTGGCGCGGACGGACGCCAAGAAGCTCTCTCTGTTCAGCCAGGCCCGGGCCCGGGCCCCGTTTTGGAGACAATGGCAGCCCCACCGCTCGGCTGCCCCGTCCTCTGCAGCCAGTGGCCTACGTGGGGCCGCGTTTGGCCTAGCGCATGTGCAGGCAGAAGAACGTCATCGCATGGGCGTCTGGCGCCGGCCCGGGTAAAGCGGTGTGGCTTGCACAGCCAAGAATGGAGGGAGGGGAAGGAGTTGCGGGCTTGATGCTGGAGATAGATCGGCCTGGGCCTTTAGGCAGGCGGTCGGGTGCGTATGGGCCTTATTGTTGGCGCAAGAAAGGCGGTTGACGCCCACAATCGCCCGCCTTGCTGGCCTTGCAGACGCCTCTTGCTCCCTCCCCGCACCCTGCCTAGACCCGCACGCCCAACCTCCGGAGTGCCCAGCTGTTGTCGCGCTGCAGCCGGACCTGCTTCGTCCGACGCAGAGAGGCCGCAGTTGGGGTGGGTATCACAGCAGCCCATCTGGTAAAATATTGTACAGGCTTTTTGCCTGCCATTCTTTTCATCCGCGGTGCTGGCTGGCCAGGGTCCGCCGGGGCGCCGAGGTCACGTGACCTCAGCAGCCCGCACCCACAGGCCGTTCCTCCCAAATCGGCGTGCAGCCAGCACGTTCGCGTACCTTGCGTCCTAGTGCAGACTTGCCACCCTATATTGCTTCTTCGGGGCGAGCGCTAACGCACCCAAGCACCTGAAGGTGGCATTATCACACGGTCGTGGCCCCGTTCCGCGGCGCATGGCTGCGGCCGGAGTTGTCCCCGGAGGTGGGCCCTGGCAAGAAGCACCAGCCCCTATGGGGTAGATTGCGCCTGCCAGCTGTGGCTGGGTGGCAGCTTGAGGCAGCTTTGCAGATTATAGCTCAACAACGAGGCAGAGGCCATTTCGAATGTTGAGCTTTGGGCAGCCGTGCCCTGGCACGGACCATCTTGCACCAGATGCTGGCGAGAGCGACGCGAACAGGCCGCCCGGTCGCGCAGAGCCCCGCAATTAGCCTGGCGGCCGAGGTGGACCCTTCCGGCGCGCCCCGGGCACGACCCGCTCACGGGGCCTCGGAGCGTCGCGGCTTCGTATTGGTCGGATAACAGACGCCAGATTTCGCACCGGCAGGAGCATGAGCAGGCCGAGTGTCGCACAGCTCCCTCGGCGTGGTGCTGGCCCAGCTAAGTCACGAGATGTGCGTTCATGCAGACTCCTGCGCCCTGCTGCACGTCAGCTCGCCCAAGCTTAGGGCTAGCGCGAAAACATGCCACCAGTGACTCCGGTGATTCCCAGATGACGAGTGGGGCCCCGAGTTGCGATGGATGCTGCTGCGAGATGTCGTATTTGCATGGCTGCCGGTGGCCCTCGATCGCATCCCGGCTCCGACGCCACTGGTGGAAAATGAATAGGTTGATGCGACGCCGCCATTTAATCCAACAAAAAACCCTTGTGGCGTTGCTGCAACCACATCGACCTGTGGCCCAATGGCGCACTCCGACACAAGCTATTGCCATCCGTGACATACAGCCTTAGTACGTCCAACCATCAATGGCCCATGAAATGTAGATCTGACTCCAGGGTGGTGAGATGCTGTCGCTGAGGCGGCGCCATTCTTGACGCACGTCCTCCACCCTGACGGCCGCCACCGCACCCAGGAGGCGCTCGGATCGGTCCGGGTGAGTCACCAAGGTACCGGGCCTGTTGCGCCCTGGAACGTGGCACGCATGGTTGTCGTATTCACGGCGAGGGGGGAAGTGGGGGGGGGGGCATGTCGCGGATAGCTTCGCGCTGCCGGATGAGGCAAAATTTGCCAGCGCCAACCCCGGCCAGGGTTTTTTTCAGGGACGTTTCGGGCCGTTGCTGACGGATTTTCAGATCTTCAGACCCCACGGGGCGGGCCGAGGGTGACCCTTTCCCTCCAGATCTTGGCGTAGTCACGACACCCAGGCCAAGTAAGAAACATTTGACAATTGCGAAACTGAGGTCTCTGTCAAGACCGAGACCCCTGAACCACACAATGATGTGCACCAATGGTCGCGGGTAGAGCAGGCCATCTGTCTTGGCCAGGACGAAGCTCAACAAGCTGAGCGACACCGGGGCGGCCCAGATCCATGACGCAAACTGGCACGCTCGCACTATGCAAAACCAAAGTTATGGTGCAAATGAGTTCCCTGTAGTTGGACTAAATAGGTAGAGGGGGCCCACATTCAACAAAACGTGCTGCCGTCAGCTCTTTAATGAGTGTAACCCCAGCCCTCTCTCATCATCGGATACAATTCCGAGCGTTGATAGTCAGGGACACGATCATGGGCTTTGCATCATTGCTACCTGTGGGGTTTGAGCTCTCCGTTAAGACAGCGTGGCTCGAAACTTATTGGTGGGTAAATTCGAAACGGGATCCTGAGACTGCTTAGGCGACTGTGCACAGAAGAACAAGGCAAACGACGCTTCGGGCTTCGCGACGAGCCATCCGTGTTTCTGTGTTCGATCTCGTACAGGTGGAGGGGCCAGGCATCAACAAATACGGGTGTCGACATTGTGTAGCGGACGAAGCGAAACCCGTCTTGTGATGCGGCGCGTGCGATAAGAGGGCAAGATGGTTACTCGAGGGCTCGTTCAGCACGACCGCAGCAGGCGAACCAAACGAACCGGCCAAGAGGCGCTGCAGAGCGGGATCCGTGCGGGTTACAGGGACCGAATCTAGCCGACTCAGCCCGACTCAGTTTAGCATCTGGGGAGTGGGCAAGTGTGGGAAATCGTATCATTCGGGTCAAGGCTGGGCCATGCCTGGGCCTGATTGCGAGTCCCGAATCGATTTGTCTCACCTTGCCATGGTAGCTCGATTTAGCCAGAACAAACGTGTGGGCAAAAGGCCGCAGCATGGCCATGGCCGATATCGGGACCCCTGTACTCATCATTTAGTGCTCGCCTCGCAGGTCCCGCTTAGCATCGCGACCCACGAGGTGGACATGGCCTCCACACAAACACAAAAAAAAAAAAAAAAGAACCACCACGGCACGCCTGGTGGCACACCAGCAAGGGCCAGCATCCGCCCGGCAGCATCCCGGTGCCACCCCTCGGCCGCTTCCCTGTGCACGGCATGGCCCCCCAGACAGCAGTTAGGGTATGCAAGTGCGAACGGGCGTAACCTACTGCCCCCTCCAGGCAATGTAACCTAAAAGTCACAATGGGCGTCGCCGCCCATTGTGAATTGGCACACAAACACGCGTTCCTAGCCCACAGCACGTCGTGTGGTTCTACCCGCGCCATGCCCAGCCTGAACACCGGACCGTCATACTCAGATCTACCTTTGTGCTCCAACTTACCGGGGCCGTGCAGAACGCTGTGGACAAAGCACACGGCACGCACTTGCTTTTTTTCTTCCTTTCCCAATTCGGGCGCCCGTCCTTCGTCATAGCCGCACCTGGACATACGCTGCACATCGCTAGATCTGCGTTGCTTTTTCGGCTCTGGCTCGTGTTCGGGAATGCTGCATGGCCGCTTGGGTTACGGCGTTGGGTGCTTGGCTTACGGCCTGGGTGGGAGGCTGGCACATATTTGCTTCGTCTGAACATCGGACCATATTTGCTTTTTTGAGGGCTGTAGCCTGGACTTGCTTCTTTGCGCGCGCGCCCCGGGGCGACTTGCTTTTGTTCATCTGCGTTGCTTTTTCGGAACGGGCCGGGGGGGGGGGGGAGAGAGGGCGATTGGGAGAGGGTAAGAGGGCGAGGGCCAATATACCAGACTTGCTTTTGGCCCCTCACTCCCCTTCCCCTCCAAATGCTCGCCCGGCCCGCGTTGCTTTTTCGCTCCTACCGGGTTGTTGTTGCTTTTGCAAGTAAGCATAGGCAGACGGCTAGTGTGCCCTCAATCCCATCAGCACTTACGGTCGGGTTGGCATTGCACTGCTGATTGTTTCAACATCACAGTTTTTATATATACCGGCGGCTTGCGCCAGACCGTCCGAAAACACCCCGACCCCGACCGCGACGGCACATACCTACAGCCGTCCACCCTGCACACCACCACCGACATACCTTGGTCTCGACCGCCCGGTGGCCCCTACCCGACGCTAGAGCTGGATCTGATGGACATCTGAGTTTAGGACCGCTACACTACAAGTTCAACATCTCGCGGAAGCTCACCGGTGAGGCGCACGCTTCCTGCCCACGGCGCCTTCGCTACCTTGCACGGCTGGCCGCGGTGAAACCATGAGCCATTTGAGCGGAACCTACAGCCACTCGGCATCGGGACCTACGCCATCTAGTGCCGTCGCCGCTCAGCCACCCTCTCACTACACTCAGCTCGAGCTGCCCCACCTCAGCCAGGTGGCACCCTCGCACTCGGCCCAGCCAACGAACTACTACTACACGACCTCTGCGGGTGGCCCGGCAACATCATCGTCCCCGAATACGTCCCCAATAAACGACTCCAAGAGCCTCCCGCCCATCCGGGGAATGCTTGGCCAACAGCCTTCGCAGTACAACCAGCAGCAGTCCAGGCACTCTAGTCTCTCCCTCGCGTCGTCTTCAAGGCAGCGCTACGGACCTGACCCGCAACAGCTGACACCGCCTCCACTGCTTTCTCCCACCAGCATGGAGCACCGGGGCCACCCACCGCAAGTGGCCGGCCCGCAGCCGGCCCAAGCCCAGGCGGCCCCACACGTCTTGTCGTCCCAGGCCCCTCACCAGCACCAGATGCCCCAGGGACACATGTACCACCCGTCATCAGCCGGTCACATACAGCCCAGCCCATACCCAGGGCCTGGCGCCCCGATTCCGTCGCCCGTCGCCGGGCATCCGCTGCCGCCACCGTCGTCGCACGCCATGAGCGGGCACATGATGGCGGGCCAGCAGCCAGGCGCGGGCCCTCCTCCACCGCACTACTACGCGGCGCCCACACTCCCGTCGCAGCCGGTTGGCCAACACCCCATGCCTCCGCACATGCACCCGGGCCACCCACACATGCCACCGCAAATTGGCTTGCCTCCCCCTCCCCATCAAGTGCACCCGATGGCGATGCGCATGCCCACGAGCCACTTGCCATACGGGCCGCAATACGCTCCGCGGTACCTGGCGCAAGACGTCAGCCGGATGAACGGCATCCACAAGCCGAAGAAGGACGTGAAACGCCGTACCAAGACTGGCTGCCTGACGTGTCGGAAGCGGCGGATTAAGTGTGACGAGAAGCACCCAACGTGCGCCAACTGCGACAAGAGCAAGCGGCACTGCCTTGGCTACGACCCTATCTTCAAGCTCTCGAGTCACGTCGCCGAGAGCGGTGCGGTCGAGCCGAGCGCCACGCCGAGCGCCTCTGTCGAGACTTCGGCTGCTGTGTCGGGCCCAGCCACTGCCAAGAGAGCGGCAACAGACTCGCCTCCCGAGTCTCGCAAGTCGTCCGTGTCGGGCTCGTCGCCCAGCGCGTCGCACTTGTCAGTGCTTGCACAGACTGTTGCGGATGAAAACGTCCGGCGGATAAAGATAGACTCCCTGCTGGACGCCGCCGCGGCCATCGACGGACGGTCGAAAGAGGACGCTTCTGGAGGCCGCGCCAAGAGCCACAGCCCCGAACTGGGGTCTTCGCCACTCGTTGATGCGAAGGACACGATGACCATATACCTGGCTTACATGACATTCTGTGCGCCCTTCTTGGACCAGATGTTTGTGACCAACCGCTTCTCGCAGCTGGGCCAGCTGGTTAACGAGCGCAACATCTCTATTGCCCACCAGGCGAAGGAGTTGTGCGAGCTGGTGCAACCAGGGAACTTTGCTGCGCAGGGTGTCAAGCTGCCGTCGGCCGGCTTCGAGGACGAGTCCACCAAGACAACAGAATACAAGCTGCTCAAGGCAGTGGTGGACTTTGTCAACGGCTCGACGGAAGCGCGGCCACAGGGCCAGATGGACACGGACGCTGAGATCATCTTCCACAAAATCGCCATCCTGCGCAAGCTTATCGGGCTCGACACGGGGCAGACTGTTCGGACGCCGCCGCGCATGTTCAGCGCCCGCGGGGCGGCCGCCGCGCAGGGCTCGCCGTTGGACGGCGACGGCGTGAAGGCATACTCGGAGCACGACATCTGGACAGTGCTTCACGAGATTGCTGCGGGCGATGTCATCGACAGCGAGAAGCGGGAGGTGATCAGCTACCTGTCTGGGTTGCGGACGGAGTGCGACGCTCAGCTCAGCTCGAACCCTGCCATCAAGATAGCGGCCATCTTCGGACAATACAAGCTACTGCGGGATGTCCATGGCAAGGACATCCGCAAGTCGGACGACGGGAGCAAGTTCCATATGCATCTTCTCGAGGTGTCGTCGAGAATGGACACGCCGCCTCCTACGCGCCGCCTGATCAACATTATACTGAAAGCCTGAACGCGTCTTGTACTCTATTGTAACGATAAAGGATTTTTTTTTCTTCTTCTTTGGGTCCGTCAAGCGAACCTTCTACGCAGCGGAGGGTTTTTGGGCCGCTATCCAGAACCAGGGCGCCGTACCGCCATCGCGACGCCTCGAAGCCTGTGCACGCGGACGAGATCGTATCGGCCCTGGCGTCGGGGCGATCTCAGGGTGTAGAGGAGGCACGAACGGGGTCAGGCCACCACCGCCATCGCTGCACGATGGCTGGCATGCTGTGGCCGCCGTTTCGCCCTCACGGCTAGGCTCTGGAAAAAAATCAGGCCTCCGCGGGGTGCCGATTGCTCGGTGAGCTACTGCGTGCCCCTGTGAAGCCCGACGCCACATTGACGGCCCCTGTGCCGGCCGCAATCTGCCAGGCAGTCTTAATACCTCAGCTGTTGCAACCCTGCGCCCAGAAGCTGTCTAGACTGCTGTGGCTGATAGCCGACCACGCAAGCCAAGGGCCGCCAGGAGGTGCGCGTTCCCGTGTAGACAGGCCTCGCTCTGCAACCCCGCGGGTCGTAGGCGACGCGTCCAGCGGGGACACCAGTGGACCCTCGATCTACCGATCTACGTGCACCTCCCCGTGCTGTCGGCGGCAACCCGAGGACTTGCGGGCCGTTGGAGGGGGGCCAGTGGGGCGAGGAGGCTCTCTGGCCAGACTCCGGGCCGACCTATGCTGGCAGCGGTCTGGCTGGGGCCAGACTGCGGCCTCTACGCTGCGTGGCCCTCGTGGTCCTGAAAGGCCATCAGCTACCGAAGCCGCTCGGCAAGCTCCACGGCGAGCTGGCGACAAGAAAAATTGTCCCAGTTGTGGTTCAGATCGGAGAAGAGCCAGTGAGACGGGTCTGGTGTCCACCGAGCCCTTCATAGGCAAAACCTTGGCCGTCCTTCGCACCATTGGATGCTTGGACGCTCACAGAGGCGGGCAACTCGGGGTGGTGGCAATCGGCCTACGTCGGGCAGAGGCCCATCACCGGAGACAGCGTCCTGGTCTGCTACGTGCTACGGGAGTCAGGCTCGTCCAGCTCTGGCCAGGAGACTATGTTGCACGCGACTCTAGCGAGCCTCAGTAAGGTTGCACTACATGGCTAGCCGTGTCTCTCGCCAGTGGAGATGAAAGGAAGCTACCGCTGGCCCCCGGGAGACTGCGACGAGCCGCCAAGAGGCGACCCACTCTGCGGCCCGTTGTTATGGGAGCCTCTTAGCTGCTGTCGTCGCCCTTCCCATGGCCTGGTCATGCGAGCAGGGGGGCAAGGATCCCTTTCCTGGCGCCACAGGCGGTCGCCATGGGCTTCGCCGGCCTCCACTGACCCACTGCCACGGTTGGCGTGCCAGAGTGGGCAAAAACCCACAGCGATGGCATGAGAAGGATCGTGGCTCCACCTCAGCCGCCGGCACCAGGCTGGAACGCCCGAAGGCCTGGTCACGTTGCGACGGCGCGGTGGCCAATTGAAAGTTTTCCCTCGCTATCACGACCGACGGTTACCGATCAGTGTTCGGTAATATTGCCGGAGGTCTAGACGGCGGGCTTTCTCATACACGAGAGGAAAATATCAGTAATACCGGCGCCCCAAATTTTTCAACTAGTGACACATGAGGGGGGCTGGGCTTTGGCTCAGGCGACGGGTACTACTAGCCGACGACCTGGCCTAGAGGCAGGCCATCGAGCGCCACTCACGTGTCGCCTACCGACGGCATGCGTGACGAGGCCCCGGCATGTCGAAGCCACCCCGTCGCCTTCCAATGGCGCCCTGGGGGGTTGTCAATGCAAATCTGCGTACCTCGAGCCGCTGCACCCCTGGCCAAGTACACCAGCGCGCGGCCTCGCACTTTTTGTTCTGTTGGCGACACGAACGCAGCCACAGCTTTTGGTTGCCACGTCCAGGCCGGCCCCACTGCGGAGACCCACGCGGCCTCGCTGTGGGGTTTGCCGGGCCTCGCGAACCAAGTTGAAACGAGTACGCTTCCAGAAGGCAGCCCGCGGGTGCATCCACATACGGCTTGCACCACGGTGCGTCGCTACACGGCCCAGACAGGGCTGGAACGGCATAACAGAAAATATTGGGCCTGCTGGCCGTCATGCGCCGGGCACAGCTGAGTGCACTCGCGAACTGCAGCTTTCGCCCCGTGCCGCCCTCTGCCTTGGTCTGTTGGCGTTGGTGTCATCCGACCGCATCGCGGACGTTGCACTGCAGTGCTCTTTCATGCTGCAAGCGAAATTCCCTCACGACGAACTGTCACTGCCCTCATCGCCGCGAGCTGGCACCTCTTCTAGGCGTCTTTTTTCTTTTAGTTGTTGCAAAGCACGCCCGCCAGCTTCTGCTCTGGCGTGCTGCTCGTGCCCTAGACTCGCGCCACCTGGACAGACTAGACGAGATTTGCATGCCAGCACGCAGGCGGTGGTGTGACACCGACGTGCCAATGTGGGCCAGCCACAGCTACAGATGTTGCTGTCTGAGCAAGGCTGTTCTACGACGTCGTTCTTCGACGCTCGGTGACTGAAGCCTGCCTCGATTTGAAGCTGTCAGGGTCGAGCCCAAGCGTTCCAGTCAAGGGACGCCAAGCTGATGCAGCATGCCCCGTCCGCCTCACCTTACAGCGCTTATGTAGGCCGCCCCATGCCTCTGTTGAGAGGCGTGCGTTCGGTCTGGATTCCTAATCTAGGCTGCCCTGCGAATGGGGCCCCCGTCCCCGGAATTGGCACCAAGTGTGGTTAGCAGCGAAGCCGGGTGTCACTGCAATGCAGCAATACGACGGGCGCCCAAACGGCACAGGCGCACGATATCCGGCCTGGAACGCCCCTCACTGGCGCCAAAAGTAAGGCAGTGCCTGCAGCCACATCTTCCATGCCGGACCGCCGGAAGCACTGGGGCCCTTAGGGCGAGCCAGTCCGCGGCGCGGCCTAGCTATGGGCCGACCACCGCTGTCGGTTCCGGGGGGTAGGTATGCGGAAATATTTCGCAAACGGGGTGTAGGCGTAAGTTTGCATCATGGCTTGACAGGTTTCTGTCATATGAGCACCTTCCTGGAAGCGGAGATCAGCACTACAAGCGAGACGTCGGTGCACGCAAACGCTTTGGATACCCGGTGGACAATAGGGACGCGGGCGTTGGCATGCACACCTCACCCGGACCCCCCGCCTTGATGAACAAGTGGGGTGTCGGTCCGTGTCGGCGTCCGGGTCGGCGTCCGTGTCGGCCGCATGCCCGGCAGTAGCGGGAGGACGCGATTGCCGGAACCAAGTCTGAAAAGAAAGGCGGTTGCGGGCGGTGGCCAGCCAGCCTCGATCAACGTGTTTGTGTTTGGTACAACAAGAAAAAGAAATCGAGGTCTCGCTGCGATTGCGCTGCCGTGCCCGTTGAGGCGTGAGGGGGGCCAGTTCAGCCGATGGGCAAGCCACGGTATGTATGTTTCTGATTTAGAGCCAACGAGCGCGTGGGCCAGAGCAAGCATCCGGGCCCGGCCACCGCGGTCATCATGCGAGGATCGGCCCCTCGGCGGCCCTGATGGCGTGGATGAAGCGACGGCAAGTATGCGCACGTCAAGATGGGGGATTTTAACCAAATCCAGCTAGCCCGGATTCGCATCTCAAGAGCGAGTACTGAGACACACAGTGGCTGGGTCGGAGCTGTGCCTGACGTGCCGGCACGGCAGAGTGGAGATGGGGCCCTGCCGAAGGCGGCCATACGCGGCCGCTGCTGCGGTCCAGAACCGGCCCTGCGCTCCCGTGGACCGCTCGGCACACCCCACTCTGCACGCTGCCGGCTGCCGCCGCTTGCGCAACTCGGCACGGGGACGGCGATCTGGCGGTAATGCTTGCTCGCGCTCGGCGCGAAAAAGTCCGCCGAGGGCTGGCGGGCACTAGGTTCAGGGCACAATGGCGTGCTCTGGGCCGCTGAGACACTAGAGCCAGCGTGGTGGTTGGCCAGGGCGGAAGTGGGCGGACATGGGTTCCGACGGACGCTTGGGCGTGTGGGCGACAAACGAACCTTAAAGCTAGAGAGAGAGATACGGTTTGCCACTGCATTTGCAAAAGCAAAGCGGTATCGCCGGCCCACGGGTGCCGGCCCGGGTCGTGGGTACCCCACACGTCCCCTGGACCCCCACGTACCCCACATGTGCAGCCCGGCCACGGCAG
Source organism: [Candida] tunisiensis (assembly GCA_030407195.1). NCBI lineage: Eukaryota > Fungi > Ascomycota > Dipodascomycetes > Dipodascales > [Candida] tunisiensis. Next base: position 57,401 of record JANJPH010000031.1, read on the forward strand.
GGGCGGCGGACCGAGGGGGCGAGGCATCGACACGGCAGCACTGCCCTCAACGGAACTCTATCAGGCCATGGCCCAGCAACTATGGCCCAATCCGGTGTGGAGCGAAGCGGTGTATGCGCCTGGGGTCTGGATAGCTCCGACATTAATTCATTAGCCGGGACTGCCGGCACTTGCTGGCAGCAAGCTTTGGCGGGGCGGCATGCCGTTTGACAGGTTATTTTGGGACCTGGCAACGGGCCAACTTTGCCCGTTTCGGGGGCGTCCTCCTCGTGCTGGCCGAGGTACCCGTCAACCTTATGCAGCGGCGCCGGCCAGCACAATGAGGCGTCGCTCGTCGGCACTGCGGAAACAATAGGCTGGGTCGGCTGAGGGCTACATTGCAGATCTAGGGCAGAAGTGCTCGGTGGCCAGCCGGCCCAGCCGGCGGCCGGCGGTGTCTCGGGCAGACTTTGGGCCGCGGTGGCACCCAATCATGCGCTTATGACTGCTCTCAATGGCGGTGCTTTCGATGCGCGGAGTGAATTCGCCCAAGTGCTCGAGGTCAACACGGCGAGGTGCGAT
>JANJPH010000320.1:0-11421 GCA_030407195.1 [Candida] tunisiensis
GGGCGGGCGACGCGGCTGACAGCGTACTGACAACCCCTTCCCCTACCCGACGCTCTTCCGATCTGAGCGGCCGGCGGGGGCCGGCAGCAACGTGCGGCGGCCCAGCGCGGCGCGGCCACGCCGTGGCGGAACCCTGGCAGACCTTGGCAGAGCGTTAGGCCGCGTCCGAGCAGCTCCAAGGCGGCGTCTGCCTGTCCAGCGGAGCCAATGCGGGCAGCCTGCCGGGGCAGGACAATGGCCCCGCAATTGGTGCGTGCTCTTGGCGGGTGTGACGAGTCTGCCGTGCGCTGGTCCGGCCACCAGTCCGGCCACTACGGCCACCACGGCCACCACGGCCACCAGTCCGACCACTACGGCCACCACGGCCACCACTACGGCCGACCAACCGCCCTACCACGACGGCCACCACAAAGGACGATCACCGCCCGCCGCCGCCGCGCTCGTCATTGTGCCACGCCTGCTTGCTTTTTGCGCGCCCGGCGACGCACACCCCCCGAAAAAGCAACCACGCTGCTGCCGATGCCCGAGGCCGCCCTATATATGACCGGTACCAGCCGAGCGTCAACACCGCTACCACCACCGCCACCACCGCCTCTACAGCCGCCGCCGCCGCTACCACCACGCCATGGGCTCGCTCCTCTACTTCCTGCGCCGCAGGAGGGACCGCCACGAGCCCGAGTTCGAGCCCGTCTGCCCCCACACCTTCCGCGAGCAGCAGCGCCAGCTCCGCGCCTCGCCCTCCCTGAACCAGCTCCGCGCCTCGCCTTCGCTGAACCAGCTCCGCGCCTCGCCCTCGTGCCACCAGCTCCGGCCCCGCACCCTCTCGTCCGGCAGCGACGACCGCGCCCTGCGCAAGGAGCACTCCATGCGCAACATCAGGCTCCACGCCTTCGCCGAGGAGCAGCCCGCCGACCGGCCCGCCCGGTCCCGCACCCTCTCGTCCGGCAGCGACGACCGCCCCCTCTCGTCCAGCGACGACCGCTCCCTGCGCAAGGAACACTCCATGCGCAACATCAGGCTCCACGCCTGCGCCGAAGAGCAGCCCGCCAACCGGCCCACCCGGCCCCGCCGCCCCCACCACCCCATCGGCACCGCCTGCGACACCCCGTTCGCAGCGCCCCGCAACCCGTCCGCCACCCGCGTCGCCGGCGACAACCCCAACCTCAGCCGCCGCCACGTCAAGAAGAGCGACTCGTCCCGCACCATCACCGAGAACCTCGCCGAGCCGCGACGCCGCGGCTCCCACGCCTCAGACGACGCCCGGCGCCCGCTCGCCGCCACCCCCGTCATGCCCGCGTTCGAGTTCGACGACGACCCGGCCCGCCTCGGCCTCGGCCAGGTCCGCAGCCACACCCTCACCTACTGCAGCAGCCCCGACGCCCTCTCGACGCCCTCGCCGACCCTGACCATAAGCTCGGTCGCCACCGGCCACCGCTCGCGCCTCAGCAACGTCTCGCTCTCGTCGCTCAGCTCGTGGGACTACGACGACGACAGCGACGCCGAGCACAACCACATCGTCCTGATCCGCACCGGCCCGACCGGACCCCACAAGTACTATCCGCCCCAGCATAACCCCGCACCCATAGGCAGCGTGCCGGCCCTCGCCAACGCACCCGACTTTCCGCCCCACAGCATGCCCGCCACGCCGGTCGTGGACGCAGCGGCAAAGCTCCCGCCAGCCTACGAGCACGCGCGGAAGAACCGGAGGCGCGGCATGTCGCGGTCGGCCACTACCTCCGCGCTGGCAGACGACACAAAGCGCCGGAGCGAGATGTACGGCCTCGCCCTCGACTTTGTCGACTACTACACCGAGGACTAGGAGTACCGGCCGCGGCCCGGCACTCGACCCGAGCCAGCCAGGCGCTGACTCGCCCGGACCTTGATTATTTACATGGAGGGCCGACACCCGTCCCTCCCTCTCATATTTATTAATGACTAATGCCTGTATAATAGTAGTGTACAATCATTCTGTTCGTCGATACTTTGCTGATGTCTCGTCGCCGTCGTCCAGCCGCCGCACCGTTCCTGCTTTGACAGGGTCGTCGAGCTCGACCTCGAGCCCCGCACTGTCGCCTGCGTTGTCGGCGGTGATCCAGCCCGCCTCGTCTTCGTCGTCCGACGCCGGGTCTGGGTGAAGCTGGGCGCAGGCGCTGAGCGCTTCAAAGAGGCGCTGCACGGCCTCTGGTGACGGCGGTGTGATGGTCAAGTCGAGAACCTCGTCGGCGGAGCTTGCTAGGCTCGGTGCGCTCAGCTGGAGGTACACCGACTGTCCGCCGCCCATGATGGCGTGTAGGTCGATGGCTAGGTACGGCAGGACCGCTCCTAGGCTCGACTCGGCGAACCACACCACCAGCGCCTCGGACGTGACGTACACGGCTGCCTTGTTCGACCGTAGCCCGTCTACCGCCACACTGAACCGCGCGTCCGCCTCTGGGATGCTGTAGTAGAGGATGGCGCGACTGTCCTCGTCGCAGGACCTCCGATGCGCCTCGCCGTTGTGGTCCGTGACGACGGCCGGCGTCTGCGACTGGTACTCGGCCAGGGACACCCACTCGCTCTCGTCAGGGGCGGCCCTGATCACCACCGTGTCCTCCGTCATGTTGCGCCCCGTGGCAAACAAACTGATATGCCTGATTGGGCCCATGTGGTGCGATAGCTGATATGCCTGATTGGGCCCTGCGTGCGACAACTGATATGCCTGATTGGGCCCTGTGTGCGACAGCTGATATGCCCCTTTGGGCCCTATGTGCGATGGCTGATATGCCTGATTGGGACATCATGCGACAACTGATATGCCTGATTGGGGCATCATGCGACGACTGATATGCCTGATTGGGACACCGGTTTTCGCGGTCATTAATAATGCCAGGGCCCACGACGATGACCTCAGCAGGCAACAAACACCAATGATACCAAGTCTAGAGAGAGTCAAGCACATCGTGCTCATCCTGTCGGGCAAGGGCGGCGTGGGAAAGAGCTCCGTTACTACACAAACGGCCCTCAGTCTCGTGGCCGAGGGCTACAAGGTCGGCGTCCTCGACATTGATCTGACGGGGCCCTCCATCCCGCGCATGTTTGGCCTAGAGGGCAGACAGATACACCAGAGCAGCGCAGGATGGGTCCCCGTGTATACAGACGACTCCAAGCGGCTGTGCGTGGTCAGCCTGGGCTTCTTGCTGCAGAACAGGGGCGACTCCGTGGTATGGCGGGGCCCAAAGAAGACAGCCATGGTGCGCCAATTCCTTAAAGACGTGGTGTGGGGAGAGCTGGACTTCCTGCTCATAGACACCCCACCCGGCACCTCAGACGAGCACATTAGCATAGCAGAGGAGCTGCAGACCGTTCAGCCTGACGGCGCAGTGCTCGTAACCACGCCCCAGGCTGTGGCGACAGCCGACGTGCGTAAAGAGCTGAGCTTCTGCCACAAGGTGGGGTTCAAGGTCCTGGGCGTCGTCGAGAACATGTCTGGCTTTGTGTGTCCTCACTGCGCGGACTGCACAAATCTGTTTGGCGCGGGCGGAGGTGAGAGCCTTGCGCAGCAGTTTGACATCCCCTTCCTAGGCCGCGTGCCATTAGATCCCCAGTTTGTTTTGCTCATAGAGCAGCTCCAGGGCAATTCAGTCTCAAACGGCACCGACATCACGCTCCCACAAGGCGACACCCTCATAGAGAAGTACCAGAGCAGCAACCTCTGTCCCATATTCAAAGGCATCATCCGTAACCTTTTGGAACAGATCCCCAGACTTAGCCCGCCAAGCGCGTCAGCATAGCTTCTTGTAATATAACCAGAATGTCATCTTGTCACGCGGCCCTCGCCCAAAAGACGCCGAAGTCGAGCTTCGGCTGTGTCCGTTTCTGGAGACGTCATTAGAAGGCTGCCAACGGTGTGCTGGCTGCTCAGGCTGGCGTTCTCAGCTTCAGGAATTGGCAGTGTAGGGTGAAGCTCAGACTGGGAATCCCGTTGCTCGCTCTGCCCCAGCGCGGCAGCAGCGCTGGCACGCCGTGGCGCAACGCTCTTGAGGTTCGTAAGTGCTCTTGGATAGCCCGGCCCGACCCGTGACTGGAGCATGACAGAGTTTCGCCGCGGTATGTCTGCCGACCGAGGAGAGCATGGTGACGACGTACTGGCTGCAGTGGATGCCACCGAGCTACGCCGACTGCTGGAGCTTAGGCTCAGACCGTCGAGCCCTCCGGCAAATGCGCGCCTCGAGCGATTGTGGAGCACAGCTCCTCCAGACACGCCAGCTGTGGGCGGTGAGGTGCTGTGTTCGCAGCTAGTCCAGGAGAGCATCGCCTTGTGCAGGTGGCGATAATGCTCTTTGTGCACAGAGTGAGGGTGCCCAAGCTGCTCATTTGCTGGCAGCGTAGCCCTTTCCAGTTTGCGCAGAGAGTCCATCAGCGCAACCATTGACGAGTACGCTGTCTCAGCAAGTGCTGCGACCTCTTCACTCTGCTCTTGGAGGTGTTTGATGGGTGCTTGCGTCTTTCTTATACGATGTTCAGTCTTGGCCAAAGTTTCGGCTGCCAGGGTGTCGACAAACGCCATCTGCGCAGCCAATTCTCGCTGGCCCGTTGCCACTTCCTCCATCTCGGCGCCCAGGTTGGCACGATATCTGTCGATCACGGTTTGCAGAGCCTCGAGGACCGCTTCTTTCTCGGCCTCGCAATGCGCCATCACGCTGTCAAACGAGAAGGCCTCTGGTGGCGGAAGAATTGTCCTCTGGCGATCGCGGGCCGGGCTCTGCTGTTGCTCCTCGGGCCGCGACACTACCACCACGCCAGCCGGAGCCTTCGCGGACCACAGTCGGAACATGCTTGATCGTCGGTCGTGAGAGGCTGGAGCGCTGCTGCCGGTTGCGGACCTGGCAGCCGTACGGGCCGGGCGCTCCTCCGCCAGTGCTTCCTCCAGGGAAGCGAGGTCAGGACGCCGCCCCGTCATGTTCTTGTCGCGTCGAGTCGGCGATGCCGCACATGCAGGGACCTCGAGCGGTGGCAGATGGCAGGAACTCATGACGCGACAACCACGCCCTGTTGGCCGTGAAGAGCAGGCGATGGACGGCGTCCAGGTGGACGCTGGCACTGCCAACGGCCGCATCCCGTTCCTGGGAGCCGAGGACGGCGAGCTGCGCCAGCGGCAGCCCCTGAATCACGCAAGGCCCATACCGTTCCTTGGTCGCGAGCCAGGGCTCGTGGAGGAGGTCCAGGACGACTCGGACGGCGTGATATTCGTGTCGGAACGGAAACTGTGCACTTGCGGGAAACGGCTCAACCACAGGACAAAGTGCAAACTCACCCAGGCCCAGGTCAAGCGCAACATGCAATTGGCCACCTTCTGGGTCGCTCTCAGCACATGGGCGCCAGTTCTGGGGCTCATATTTGGCGGGTGCTGCAGCAATGTGTTCACGCTGGAGGCAATAGTGCGTGACAACCCCGACACGGGCCACTTGCTCACGTTTGTCCAGTTTCTGTTCGTCTCTATAGAGGGGTACGCGCACTTCTTTGATCCTCGAGGACGGCTTTTCCTTCGGCCCCGGAAAGTGCCGGTTCGAAACTGGTTGGCAATAGTGGCACTCTATTTCGTGATCTCCATCCTCAACAACTACGTCTTCAACTACAACATCACCGTGCCTGTCCACATCATCTTCCGATCAGGAGGAACTCTGGCGGCAATGATTGTGGGCTACTTTCATGGGAAGCAATATACAGCACGACAGATTACAGCAGTCATTGTGCTGACGGCTGGCGTGATCCTTGCCACGGTTTCGTCGGCGCCTGGAGCCGACAGCAGCACAACAGCTGTGCCTGTTACCAAGACTTCACTGATAGAGTCCGTGCGAGAAATCGACACCATGTTTGCCACCGGCGTCGGAATCCTGACTTTGGCTGCTATTCTCTCTGCGTACATGGGCATACTCACGGAACAAAGCTACGCCAAATACGGCCAAGACACTTGGCGCGAAAACCTGTTCTACACACACGTCCTGTCGTTGCCTTGTTTCCTGCCGCTTGCCCCCCAGGTTTACCATCAGATGCTCGGTGTTTGGAGAAACAAGCAAACAAAGTACCTCATCCTGAACGGCCTAAGCCAGTATATTTGCCTTAGAGGTGTCAACAATCTGGCAGGGTACACGTCTGCCCTGTCAGTCACGATCGTGCTGAACATCCGCAAATTTGTCAGTCTCTTGCTGTCTATTTATTTGTTCGGCAACTCACTCACCACAGGTACTGTCCTGGGAACGGTCATGGTGTTTGCGGGTGCTTTTCTTTACTCGCTGAAGCGCAAGGTAGACTAGACTGTTACATTTGTGTCTGGTGCACCCCGGCTGGGCTCCAGCCAGCCCGTCGAAAAAATGTCGGCCTTTGGCAGTTACGTGGCCACGACGATGGAACTGTGGGCACATCGCAGGGCGAGTAGATTCACCCGATGGTGAGGGCGACATCCACCGGATCGATACTGTAAAGTGATAGATGACGACTCATGTTGAGCATGCTCGTCTCTTTGCTTGCACTTCATGATGGCAATTATGTTCAAGTGCCGCTAGCAGCGATTTGATACCCGAAAACTTTCAGCCATACAATAGATATGTGCCATTGACGATTCTGTTTAATCTAAGCTTAGAACTGTTTGTTACCGTGCCTGTCGAGGATAGATTCCTGGAGACCGTGAAGGTGTAGGACCGCCTTGCGTGTTTACAGCTTGTTGCCAAGCACTCTACCTCTTAGGTGCTGTGCGCATCAGCAGACCGACGGCACGCCTAAGCAGGCCGGAGCTCGAACAGGGCTGTCCAATGAGTCCCTGTTTCGGTTACCACCCACAGGCACGGTTCACTTATGGGGAGAAGAAAATGGCAAACCACATAGACGGTTTGACATGTTTTCGCAGTCAAACAGAACATCTCAAGTCCCTTCCCTATGTCGTACTGCCAGCTGCCCTGGTGGACGTGTTTAGAGTCATTTGAACGTATTGTGAGATTACTATCGCGCGGGCTCTCTGAGACCACAGCTCTAGGACCCACCACCTCGGTCCATGTTTCTCGCCTTGACAGCGTCCTGGCCTTCGTCTGATCAGAATGACTGCAAATGGCATCTGAATGTCATAGAGCTTGGCTCGTTTAAACCGCCAGGCCTGTGCCACCGAGGACACGAGTAAGAGATCGGAGCGGAGCCCTACACTGTTCAAGAGGAAGCCCCAGAGTAGGCCTTGCCGAGATCCGCAGATGTAAGGACTTGGTAGGTTTGGCGGTGGAACAGAACTCGAATCCCGTCTCAGCAACTGATCGCCGCTACATCTCAAGCACCACTCTCCCGACCGTCACCTGGACGCGACAGCGCCTCGACAGTCGCCGGACAGTGTTGTCCAGACACGGCACATTTCGGCGGCGCCCTTAGGAACAAAGTTAACACGGATCTGCCAAAGACAACGCCTTGTTTCACATGTTCCTAGCACGCCGGAACGAGCTCTGGCGACGTCGTCGCGCAGCTGGCACCATGGCACACGGGCGTTTGCCTCTTGTGGACAGCCCGTGTCCGTAACGCACATGCGCTGCTAGCACATATGCGCTACCGCCCGGGTGCCGCGAAATTTTCCGCCGGAGCGATGAGATGCCGATCCGTGACCGGACCACGGAACAGTCAAGGGCCTCTACGCGATGGCGTTCTCAATATGGGAGTACCTCCCGTCGGTCAACTTCATGGTGGGCCTGTTCCTCGTGACAAGCCCGCTCACCAGCTACGGAGACACGATATTCGCCATCCGCCGGAAACAGAGCTCCGCGGGGTTCAGCACGGACCTATGTGCCATAATGCTCATATCAAGCATCCTCCGGGTCTTCTTCTACTTTGGCCGCCCCTTTGAGCTCAGTCTGCTCGTCCAGGCCATCGTGATGATCGCCACCCAGGTCGTCCTGCTCAAGGTGGCGCTCGACTACCGGGAACGCGACGTCTGGACGCCGGTTGCCGCATATCCGGGCCCCGGCACGGCCAACGGCATCATGCGGACGTCCACGGGCACTGCTCCGCCCGTTGTTGCCGTTCCGGGCCGCCAGAAGAGCAACTCTGTCAGCTTCGCGCCCGAGGCGCAACCACCACAATGGCCACTGACAAACCACAACGCGTCGACGAGCAACCTTCTCGCGCAGACCCACGAGGAGACGGCCCAGCAGCCCAAGCCCAAGATGAATCGCAGGCAGAGCACGGGTCCTGCACTGCTTAATATGATGTCAGGGGGAGGCAACAGCACTGGCTCGGCAACCCCACCGGTCTCGGCACCAAACGGCTCCATTGGCTCTGTCCCGGAGCTTCACGTTAACGGCACTCCACTGAGGCGCGACAGTGTGGCATCGACTGGCTCGGCCGGGTCTGTTGGGGACGCAAATCCCATCAGCGCGTTCTTCGCGAAGGCAACACGCCGTCACCGCGCAAATTCTGGTCTCCTGGGCAAGACGAATCCACCGCGCGTCCCCACCCAAGGGTTCTCGAGCAGTCCCTTCATGAACACGGCGGCTGTGTATTGGCAGGTGCTCTGGAAGCAAATCCTTCATCTCTTCATTGGCCACTCGTTGCCGAGTCTGCTGAGCATAACCCACACGTTCACGTCTGCATTTGAGAACGGTACGCGGCCCTACAAGTTTTGGCAATGGCAGGAGGAGAAGCATTACTGGCAATTCCTGGCCCGTTTCACGTTGTGGGTGGGTCTGTTTTGCGTCTTGGCCGGCTCAAACCAGACGTTTGTCGGCTTCATTGGCCTCGCAGGCCTCGGGATCGAGAGCGTGTTGCCGCTGCCGCAGATCCTCGAGAACAGCCGGCGAGGCAGCTGCGATGGCGTACGGGTGTCACTACTTGTGAGCTGGCTGGCTGGCGACCTGGCCAAGCTCAGCTTCTTTGCATCGGGGGCCGCCGACATTGCGCCCCAGTTTCTCATCGGGTCGTTTGTCCAGTTGGCGTTGCACGCGGCCATCGCATTCCAGTACTGGATGTACCACACGGGCCGGTGGCAACCGTCGCCAGAGACCCAGACTGCGCTCCACAGGCAGCGGTCACAGAGCATCAAGGATATCGAACTCCGCGGGCGAGTCAACAGTGTATACTAATATTGTAGCATAGGTCAGCAGGTCACAACTCAGGTAATATAAGAAGTATCCAGACATTGGGCTCATTGCGTCCGTGTAGTGGCAGACATAACAGTAATCAGACGTCCGTTGTGGCACATGGTAGTCATTAGACGTCCGTACTCATATCATGGCCGTTCTAGCAGAGGCATATCAAACGTCCGATGTCAGCAGATTGTGCTCATTTCAGACAGCCATCAATCAGACGTCTATTGTAGCACGACAATTGCACACGTCCCAGGATCACTACAAAGAGCAAGAGACCTCAAACAGTAACAATAAACTTTCCTACTTTACAAATAAATAGCTGTCATGCGTCATTCATGTCCACGTCCCGAGACGGCGCGACGGTGCGCCGCTTTTTGATGTCAGAGCCAGGCTCGTCCGTACCCTGGCCAGTGCCAGTGCTTGTGGCACCCACGAGCGCGTCCGCCTCGCGCTGCTCCTCTTCTGACATTGGGCCGATGCGGGGGCGCCCGAACCGGTCGCACCACACCTCGGCCCGGTCCAGGGTATCGGCAACAATCGAGATGATGTTTCCCAGCATGTCCAGCGCCTCGCGGGCGAGCACCAGCACCCGGCCGCCAGCCTCTACCTCCTGCGCCCTTGCCGACTGCGCGTCCTGCTCGGAGTAGGGCGGCGGGCTGTGGAGGCCGCCGCCGACGCTGCCCGATGCAGTGCGGGTATCGTAGATGGGCGGGCGGTGGCTGGGCGACAGGTGGCCCGGAGTGCTGGCCCGCGATGACTGCACCGGGGTGGACGCCAGCCCGGACGCGATGCGGGACGGGAGACGGAGGATGTAGTTGCGGACGTGGGTGCGTGCCGGCTCGGGCAGCGAGTTGCCGGCGTAGGTCGACACGACGGTGACGATCTTGCGGATAGTGGTGACGATCTCGGTGCGGAGGGCGCTGATGGTGAACTTGCCGTTTGGGCCGCCTCTGCGGTCGGCGGGCACATGGTTTGCGGCGATGGACTGGGCCATGGTGGCGGCGGCGTCCTCGTTGAGCAGGTCCTGGAGCTTCTGGACCGTCTGGGCCAGGTGGGTGTTGGCCAGCTTGAGCATGTGGAGGCAGTAGCGGAGACGCTTGCGCGAGTCCTCCGACAGGGACGCGAGCGAGGTGGCGGTCACGAGGGCGTCCTGCCACAGGGAGCGGCTGGCGGGGGTGCCCGGGTGTGGGGAGGCGGCGGAGGCGGTGCCTGCTGGCGGGGAGGCGGCGGACGGGGTGGCGCCGTTGATGACGCCGGCGTTGGGGGCGTCCGAGGCGATGGAGCCGTCCATGCGGACGCTGGTGTCGTTGTGGCCGTACTGCGGGGGCGGGGTGAGGGACGAGTTGCGGCGTTTGCTGCCGAGGATGGGGGGCAGGGTGTCGGGCGCGGCGGAGCGCCACCGGCCGCGCTCGACGTCTTGTGGGTCGTCGGTGGAGGCGGTGCGCTTGAAGCCGGCGACGCTGGGGATGACCGACTCTACCATCTCTGCGCCGTAGCGGAAGCGCGGGGAGTAGCTCTTGGAGGACTCGTATGCTCTGACGGCGGAGCTGAGCAGCGGGTAGTTGGAGACGCGGTGGAGGAAGGTGGGCGGCGCGGTGGCGGTGTGGACGCTGGACACGGAGTTGAGGCTCGAGCTCCGCGAGTGGTAGGGGCTGGAGCGCACGGGGCGGACCGAGGCGGACGGGAGCTTGTGCGGGTTGAAGGAGGAGGACGAGGCCGACGAGGAGGCCGGGACGGGCTGCACGGGCGGCGAGGCCTGGCGCGGCGCGGCGGACGGGTCGGAGACGGAGCCGGTGCGGAGCTTGCCGAGGGCCTGGGCGGCGAGGTGGACCTCGAGGTCGTCGTCGGAGGGTGCCGGCGGCGGGGGTGGCGTGAGACGGCGGTCGGGGGCGGCGGCCGGGGCACACAGGTTGTGGATGGCCAGGCGCGCGGTGCTGGTGTCGCCCTGAGGGGTAGTCATGTTCAAACGGGCCGGGCACGGTCTTTTTCTTGTCGGCTGCCACCAGAAACTCTCGCTGTCACAGGTGCTCGATCCCGCGAATGTGACGGGGGGGGCAGCATGAAAAAAAAGAGGTACTGAACGTGACGGCGCGGAGCGGCCGTGGACGCCGTCCGGGGGCCGTCCCGGGGCCGCCAGACGCCAAATGGGAACGGTGGGCGGAACGGAATCGAAACTGGCTGCAGGGAAGGTAAGCTAATCATCAAGCCTAGGTAAAGGGAACCTCGGCTGGGCCATACTTCCTTGCGTCGATGCAGCACTTTCTTCTCGTTCGTGAGGACCCTAATGAAGATGGCGCACGGATGTTCCAGATCGCCAACGCCGTTC
>JANJPH010000321.1:0-11396 GCA_030407195.1 [Candida] tunisiensis
GCTTAGTGTGGCAATCGACGTTAGGACCAGGGAAGTCTTCACGTCGAGAATAACCAGTACCGACCACGGAATTTCCAGTTAGGGATGCACCGCATACCGAAAACAGCGCGTCTGAGACCTACCACCGTTGCAGAGGCAGGGCCATCCCGCGGAGTCCTGACCGTCACTGCAGTATGCTGTGACCTTCCCTTCACTGCATGCGCTGTGCAAGTGGGGAGCCGTGTTCAGGCATCGGATCCGATATATAAGACCGGGTCGGGGAACAGTCTGAACGATAACGAAAAATCCAAGAGAAATGCCAGGAACGCTTCAGAAAGCCCTCAAGGTCGCCCTTGTGCAGTTTGTGACCACCGCCGACAAGGCAAAGAACCTCTCTCGGGTTCACAGCAAGGTTCTCGAGGCTTCAAGCAATGGAGCCAAGCTGGTCGTGCTCCCCGAGTGCTTCAACTCGCCCTACGCCGTCACCGCCTTCCCCAAGTACGCCGAAAAGATCCCGGGCGGCGAGACGTACCACTTCCTTTCGAAGCTTGCCAAGGAGGCCAACGTCTACCTCATTGGCGGCTCCATCCCCGAGGAGGACAATGGGAAGATCTACAACACAAACATGTCGTTTGACCCCCAGGGCAACATGATTGCCACGCACAGAAAGGTCCATCTGTTCAACATTGATGTGCCTGGCAAGATCCGCTTCATGGAGAAGGAGACCCTGACCCAGGGCGAGAAAGCCACGGTCCTCGACCTGCCCGGATACGGCAAGATGGGACTGGCTATCTGCTACGACATTCGGTTCCCCGAGCTGGCGCAGATCGCGTCTCGCAAGGACCGCGCGTTCGCTATGGTGTATCCGGCGGCGTTCAACACGACGACGGGTCCGCTGCACTGGGAGCTGCTCGCCCGCTCGCGAGCAGTCGACAACCAGCTCTACGTTATCATGGCGTCGCCAGCGCGCGACTCGGACCCGAACAACTACCAGGCGTGGGGTCACTCACTGGTTGTTGATCCTTGGGGCGAGAAGGTTGCTGAGGCAGACGAGACGGAGCAGATCCTCTACGCCACCCTCGAGCCTGAGCGGATTGATTCCATTCGCACGTCCATTCCCGTCAACACCCAGCGCCGCTTTGACGTCTACGACGACGTTGCGAAGAACGCAAAGTCTTCTGCTCTGTAGAAATATCACGCTGTCCTCCTAGAAATAGATATTGCTCCATCGAGTAGTAGATGCTGATCATCCAGGAGGCGAGGCTGTCAGTCTCGACGTTTTCGTCCATCGCATTGCGAATGCCCCTATTTTCCCACGCCATGACCCCCACGTGATCTGTGAGACCGGACTCCATCCGCCTGGAACGGCAACAATGCGAAGAAGGGCGCCGTCGGGGGCATCGTCAGGCAGCTCGGCGTCGGCCTACACGCTGCAGGACCAGGTCCGTGGCCCGCCCGACACCTGCGAGGCGCCATGCTAACCTAGGAACTGACGCCGCTGTACGACTTCCTGGCCAAAGTGATTCTGCTCGGACCGTCGGGCAGTGGCAAGAGCTGTATCCTGCACCGGTTCGTCAAGGGAGAGTGGCGCAGCGTCAACAGCCAGACAATAGGCATCGAGTTCTCGTCCCAGATTGTCCGAGTCGGACACGGCGAGCAAACGCGGCGGATAAAGCTCCAGCTGTGGGACAGCGCAGGCCAGGAGCGATTCCGAAGCCTGACCCGCAGCTACTACCGCGGGTCTGCTGGCGTGCTGCTCGTCTACGACGTCACCAGCCGCGAATCCTTTGCAGAACTCGGCTCTTTCCTCGACGATGTCCGCAGCCTTACTAACGACACTGTCTCGATAATCGTGGTGGCCAATAAGGCCGATCTCCTGAGCGATCCAGATGTAGACCCCACTCAGTGCGTGCCTACAGCCGAGGCCCTGCGGTTCTGCGCCCGCAAGGGCGACCTCCCGTTCATGACGTGCAGCGCGCTGACCGGCGAGGGCGTCGAGGAGGCGTTCGACAAGCTCGGGTCCATGATACTGACCAAGGTCGAGCTCGGCAAGATCGACCCCGAGTGTCCCGGGTCGGGCGTGCAGTACGGCGACGTGCCGCGCTGGGACGCCACCATCCGCGGCAGCACCACGGACGCGGGCGTGCTCTCGCTCCTCAGGCAGTCGCGCTCGTCGCGCGTGTGCTGCTGAGGGAACTTGTACACTAGTAATGAATGTAACGACGGGTGGCACGGGGCGGGGTCCGCCGACACGTGACCGATTCACGTGATCCAATTTCCAGTGACTCTAAATTAATTCACGTGACCGGGTCACGTGGTCTCGGTCCGGCCCCCCGCCATTGGCGGGAAACGGGGGCACGGGGCACAGGGTGGAGTGATGGGCACCCGCAGCGCGGAGATTGTGTCCACACCCACACCATGGCAGTGCCAGCGGCGACGATAAACGGCCGCGGACCGCCGGGACGGCGGCCGGCGAGCGCGTTGCGCGGACCGCTCGTCACGCGACGGGCCGCGGGCCGTCGGAGCGTCCAGCAAGACCTGTGAGTGGCCCCTCTGTGGCCCGCCAGCCGGCGGTCGCCACCCCCAGACTCGCTCTCTTACCCCTCCTTCGGCGCATTAGGCGTGCAGCGCAGGCAGACATCAGCTGGGTAAGGCTGGAAGCCGACACCATCCAGTGAAGAAATCGGGCACGTCGTGTCAGGCGAACCGAGGGCAGAGATGGAGAAAGAATGAGCAAAGCGTGCGTGTCTCGCGGGCAGCCTCCAATTGGCAGCGTTCCTACTAACACCAGCCATCCCTTCAACATGCCGTTTGACAGCCAGGTCGCCAAGTCGGGCCCGGCCCCGCGCGACGGCGCGGTGTCGCCGACCTCCGGCCCGGGCGACGACCAGCAGGCCGGCTACTTTGGGGGCGTAATGCCCGGCAGCACCGCCCTCCCGGACACCCGGCTCGAGGGACACGTGCCGGCCGCCGGCGCGGAATATGCTGAGCCCGGCACCCCGGACTTGCGGGCGGGGACCCAAACCGTGGACCCCAAGACACCCTCCAGCCACCAGGTGCCGGGCACAAAGCTGTACGGGAAGAGCCCCAACCCAAAGCCGTACCCCGTGCGCTCGGATCCCTCGGCCGAATTTGACTTTGTCGATGCCGAGGGCTACAGCCAGTCCAGCGTGGACATGGAGCGTCCTACCGAGACCTCAGGCGTCGGGTCCATAAGCGTGACCGGCGCCAGCCCCGAGCAGAGCGGCGGCTACGCCCCCGTGGCCGTTGGCGCCCCGGGTGGCGCGCGACACGGCTCCACGGTGTCGGAGATGAGCTCGGGCGATGGCGCCCCGACCACGAGCACATCTTCGAGTGCTCAGCCGCTCTCAATGCACAGCTTCAACGGCCGCAACTTGCAAAAGATCCCTTCGCAGCAGTCGCAGCACTCGCTGCGGTCTCAGCGTTCTGGCAGTGCTGTCTCAACCGGATTCGGGCAAGTGGCAACGGCCGGAGTGGGATCCGGGTATGGAACCTCCCCACAGCCCGACAACGACAGCTCACGGCTTCTCAATGTTCGGATCCGATCAGCCCGCGACACACGGAGCGGCTCCGACAGCGGCTACGTCACGCCACAGCAACAACCACCGCCGGGGTCTCAGGCTCTCCACCAGCCGCCAAACCCGGCCTACTTACAGGGAACATATCCAGAGTATGCGAACGACTCGCGAAGACCGTCTTATGCGTCTCAGGCGACCATGTCGTCAATAGGCTCTCAACTGTCTCTGTCGCCAAAGTACTCCAGCTCGCCCTCGAAGCCGGAACCTGGCCAGATGCCCGCCATGCACTTGCCGCCGCCGGCAGAGGGCGACGACGACGCTGGCTCGTTTATGAGCGCCTCCCGTGTGCGGTCGCAGACAATGGGGGAGGAATCGCAAGGCATTCCGCGCTATGAGAACAGGTCGCCGTCCGTGCATTCGACTGCCTCCACAAGCCACATTCAGTCCGGTTCCGACGATCATCCGCGTAAGGGGCGCTGGGGTCGCAAGGGCTTTTTCAACAAGCTGATCCATCGGCGCGAGTCAAGCGCAGATCCGCACGAAACGAAGGCCAAGAAAAAGAGCGATGACGCCGACAGTACCCACTCTGAGACTGCCTCAGTCAAAGCAGAGGGTGGTGGTCACCACGGAGGTAGCCATGTCAACCTTGGAGGATTGGCTGGGCTTCTGAGCCGTGCCGCTACAACTACCGATGCGATGAAGGCACGAGAAGCAAACATTCAATCTGGTGCAGTGCCCATGTCGACTGGCGGCCCCTACGGTGGCATCTTCATCAAGGCGGGCTCAAGCGTCAGCTCTGCGTCTGGTGACCCTCGTCCTCCAGGTTCGTTCAGTCACCAGCTCGGCGGTTCGGCGTCGAGGGATGACGAGCCAGAGTCTCCTGGTGACAAATCAAAGCGGCCCGCTGGCAAGCGAAAAGACAGCAAGTATCGCGAGCGTGGAACAGGCTCTGGAGCAGGCGGATACGTCCCCCCACATCCGCATCACGGAGCTTTACCCTTGAAAAAGCCGAGCATGATTTCGCCACGTGATGCAACATTCGCAATGAGCGGCGTCAACATCGATATAAATTCAAGCCGTCGCTACAACGATGGCCGCCGTAACAAAAGCCAGCCCAGCACTGCTCGCCCGTCCGTGTCCGCTGCAGGCGGCGGGCGGGCGTCCTCGCCAGTGCCCAATTTCCCGACATTGGACACTGACCTCGACCACATGGCTGGTATCGTCGGGAACGCCAACATCACTGGTCCAAGCCGTGCAGCCTCTAACTTGGAGCTCAGCGATGTAGTTCGAGGTGGCTCATCTGCCGGCACTGCAGCGGGCAGCAGTGCGTGGACAGCACCAGAGAGTTGGCGAGTTCCCACAGTTGGCTCAGATGACAAGCAAGCCGGTCCGACGATTGACCAAGCGTTTGCGTCTACAGCAGCTGAGGAGGGTGGGTCTGGGGCGCTTGCAAAGCTGCGGAAGGGAGACAACTCCTGTATCCGAGTATTTCGACAAGATGGCACGTTTGGCACGGTGTCATGTAACATTCACACCACCGTGGCCGAATTGATTCAGATCTTGGGGCGGAAGTTCTTTCTGCCCTCTGTCGCAGGGTATCAGCTCAGTGTGCGAATTGGAGGTTTGGCACGGATTCTGCGCTCCAACGAGAAGCCACTGATTGCACAGAAGGTGCTGTTGGAATTCGCTGGCTACACGGAGCGCGATCGACTCAATGACATTGGTCGAGAGGACTTGTCCTATCTCTGTCGGTTCAACTTCTTCCCGGCGGCACGCCAAACTTTCACGCCAGAAGAAGAAGTTCTCATGTCACGCGATTTTGTTCACGTGAATTTGGAGCGGATGAACCTCCAGACCATCCCAATCATATTCTATCAACATACGCACGAGATTGAACATCTTGACGTGAGCGAAAATCCATCCATCACAATTCCGCTGGACTTCATTCAGGCGTGCACAAACCTAACACAAATCCGGTTTATCGGTAATCACGCCTTGAAATTTCCTGCTAACATCAACCATGCAACGAAGCTGACCTTCCTGGACATTTCGCGGAACTGGATTCGGTCCCTAGATGATGTTGAGTTCGAGAGAATCAACAAACTCATGTACCTGGAGCTTCAAGGAAACCATCTGAGCAACTTGCCTGACGGTATCGCTCATCTAACTCAATTGAAGCATCTGGACTTGAGTTCAAACAATCTCACCGACTTTCAGCCGGTGCTGTGCAAGCTCACTTCACTGCAGTACTTGGACTTGAGTTTCAATCGCATCGATAGCATCCCTGAGGATATTGGCAACCTTGTAAACCTAGAGAAGTTGTCCATCACCAACAACAACATGGGTGGCCAGCTGCCGGAGACATTCTTGAAACTTGAGGCACTCAAGGAACTCGACATTCGATACAACAAGCTGCAGAATATCGACATTCTTGCTAAACTGCCGAAGCTGGAAGTGGTGTATTGTTCCAAGAACTCGGTGTTCAACTTTGAGGACGCCTTCCAGCGAGTCAAGCTGTTTTTCTTCGACCGCAACCCCATCACGCGCATCGGGTTTACCGAAGTGCTTCCGACGCTATCTGTGTTGAACTTGTCAAAGGCCAAGATTTCTTCGCTCCACGAAAACTTTCTAGAGAAGATACCCAACATCGAGCGACTGACCCTGGACAAGAACCATCTGGTCGAGCTTCCTCCTCAGATATCGACATTAAAAAAGCTGAGGTACTTGTCGGTGGTTGCGAACGACCTTGACTCGTTGCCAGCCGAGATTGGACAACTCCAGGAGCTGCAACACTTAGACCTCCACAGCAACAACCTTCGCAAGCTACCCGAAGAAATATGGCAGATGTCATCCCTGGCGTTCCTGAATGTTTCATCGAACTTGCTGGATGCGTTCCCGTCGCCAAACTTGCACTCCAACTCCATCTCTGGTTCGGATGGCGGGGCTAGCAGCCCAGGCATCTACTCTGGTGGGCCACCCGATGAGGTTGACGCTAGCTATGAAATGCGACTTGCGTCTCGTCGACCATCTCAATTCAGTATCAGCTCTACTCTATCCCCAAGGGATGTGAGTGCAAGGAAGGGAAGCATTGTGCCTGGTCGCGACGGTGTGCGGTTTAATGCTGCGTATGTCGGTGGTGCGAACGGGTCGGGTGGGTCGTCCCCTACTGCTCCTCGCACACAAGCGATGCAAGAGGGCATCCTAGTGAACCAGACACGCTCAAGAGGAACGTTGGCGAGCTCGTTGCGGACGCTTGCTATTGCAGACAACAGGTTGGGTGACGATTGCTTCGAGCAGATATCGCTTCTCACGGAGCTGCAAGTCTTGAACCTCTCTTACAACGATTTAGTTGACATTCCCTATGGTGCGCTAGGCCGGCTGAGCCACTTGGTTGAGCTTTATCTCAGTGGCAATTCGCTGACGTCGCTGCCGGCGGACGACTTCGAGATCAACCAAACTCTCAAGATCTTCCACGTGAACAGCAACAAACTGCACACATTGCCGGCAGAGTTGGGCAAGATCCAGCATCTCTCGGTGCTGGACGTGGGCTCCAACAATTTGAAGTACAACATCAACAATTGGCCATACGACTGGAACTGGAACTATAACCTCGATCTCCGCTACCTCAACTTTTCTGGCAACAAGCGACTAGAAATCAAGAGCGGCCATCATCATGGTCATCATCAGCAGCAAAGTGTAGCCCGCGGTGACTTCGGAGAAGAGGGTGGTGGGCCAAAGGTGCTTTCCGACTTCACTGGGCTTCAGAACCTGCGAGTTCTAGGGCTCATGGATGTTACCTTGACTACACCATCCGTGCCTGACCAAACTGAAAACTGCCGTGTGCGGACTTTTGGTTCGGAGGTGCACCAGATGCCGTTTGGCGTAGCGGACACGCTTGGGCAGAACGAAAATCTGTCTGTCATTGATATGGTTATCGAGCGTTTCCGGAACCGCGAGAATGAGATGGTGATCGGGTTGTTTGACGGACGTATGGAGAATCGGAAGGGCGGGAACAAAGTGTCGAAGCTTTTGCAGGAAAACTTCGGTACATTGTTTGCGGAGGAGCTCCACAAGTTGAGAGAGGGGGAGGACACGAGAGATGCACTTCGCCGAGCGTTCCTGACAACTAACAAGGAGATTGGAGTGACTGCAATGCTGCCAACCGAGGAAAAGGTGCATTCCGCTGCGGCGCATCGTTCCTCAACAGCTGCTCACTTCAGCCGCTCTGATGGTTTGACCGGTTCGTGCGCCACTGTTGCCTACATCAGTGAGAACAAGCTCTGGGTCGCAAATGTCGGTGACACAATGGCCATCCTTACCAAGGCTAACGGGGACCATAGAGTTCTGACCACGCGTCACGACCCGACGGCTGAATCCGAGCTCTCGACTATCCGGCGTGGTGGTGGTGCGGTCTCCTCGAAGGGTAAGCTCGACGGTGTTAGTGACGTTTCGCGTGCCTTTGGTTTCTACAACCTAACGCCACACATCCAGGCTGGGCCAGCGATCGCTGAGCAGGACCTCACGGAACATGACGAGCTTGTAATCATCGCAACAAAGCAGCTGTGGGAGCACATGCCATATCAAACGGTGGTGGACGTAGCACGGACGGAAAAGCATGACCCAATGCGCGCCGCTCAAAAGTTGCGTGACTTTGCACTAGCATACGGTGCCACTGACAAATTGATGGTGATGGTTCTCGGCGTGGGCGGTGGGCGCAAGAAGACCCACTACAACATAAACATACAACGTCTCAAAGGAGCAGCGTCTAGTTTCATGGACGAAGAACTGTTTCCAATGTTGCGCAAGCGTCCCGATAAGCGGTTGCTGCCTGAGGATTCATCCCTAGCCCGATTAGGAGGAGAGGTCGATCCTCCTATCGGCGACGTCGCGATGATTTTCACAGACATCAAGAACTCGACATTCTTGTGGGAAACTTATCCTATCGCTATGCGATCCGCCATCAAGCTCCATAACTCCATTATGCGACGGCAGCTGCGAATAGCCGGTGGCTATGAGGTGAAAACAGAGGGCGACGCTTTTATGGTATCGTTTTATACGCCTCTGAGTGCCCTCTTGTGGTGCTTCTCTATCCAACAGCAACTTCTTGAAGCCGATTGGCCTGCTGAGATACTCGAAAGCGAGGCGGGGTGCGAGATTCAGGATGAGGATGGTAATGTCATCTTCAAGGGGCTGAGCGTGCGCATGGGTATTCATTGGGGTTCCCCGGTATGTGAGCGTGATCCCATCACGAAACGTATGGATTACTTCGGCCCGATGGTGAATCGTGCTGCTCGTGTGTCCGCGGTAGCGGATGGAGGCCAGATCACTGTGTCAGCGGATTTCATGTCTGAGCTTCGCAAACTCGAAGAGTGCTACCGCAAGACCACTGTCGAAGGACAGTCGCTCGCAGAGGTGTACGGCGACGAGGCACTGGGCGCACAGATCAACAGAGACATGAAGATGCTGGAAGAAGTCGGGTTTGTCATCAATGAGATTGGCGAATCGAAGCTCAAGGGACTTGAAAATCCCGAGTTCATCTCGATTCTCTACCCGAAGGGCCTGGCGTCGCGTATTACTGTGCAGCAAGAGTCCATCAAGGAACAGCAGCAGTACGGCCAGGTTGTGTCGGCGACAAACAAGCCAAAGCGGATTGGAAACCTTGACAGCGACATCCTGCTACAATTGCACGCGATTGCGGCTCGACTGGAGCATGTGTGTTCGAAGCTGTGCGAGGTCGGCGTGGAAGAACAGGACAAGGATGCCACCAACGGGACGAAGCAGGAGAGCACGAAGAAGTCGTCATATGTGCTGTCCATTCCAAACACTAATGTGGACTACGCCATGTTCTTTGACCTGACGATCACGCGAATCGAAAACTCGCTCACAAACCTCTACCTCCGCCAAGCTTTGAAGTCGCGAACGTTTGGTGTAGATTGTGACGACATTCGCACCGTCTCGGACATGTTGCTAGTTCTCAAGAACCTTGGATTGTCGCCCCATCAATAACGACTTTACGAAAATCATGACAAAAATACATGTTTGGTTGAATATGACGTTAGCTTATTACAGATTATCGAGTCACTCGGTGGCGTTGGCGGTCCTTACCGAGTCAAAGTAGGGGTGAGCCATTGCTTCGCGCGCTGTAAGGCGTTCCTGGTGGTCGTATCGAAGAAGCTTGTCCACAAAGTCAATGGCACGAGGGGTGGCGAGATGTTGATTACTTTGGTTGATAAAGGTGTCCCAGGGCTTCCTCGAGTACCGACCTAGGATTTTGTCATAAGTGCTGTCTAATTGGAGACGGTAGTGGTTGAGGTAGGAGAACAGTTCGTCAGTGCCGAGCACCTTGGCTATTTTGACCAGCTGGTCGGGGTTTGAGTTGCCATGGAAGAAAGGTTCTTTCTTGAAGATGATAGACGCAAACATGGCCCCGAGACTCCACATGTCCAGAGAGTAGTCGTAGCATTGGAGGTCGACGAGAAGCTCCGGGCCCTTGAAGTACCGCGACGCGACCCGGACATTGTACTCCATGCCCGCGTGGTAGAACTCGGCGAGGCCCCAGTCAATGAGCCTGAGCTGTCTCTGGCTGTGGTCGATCATAACGTTGTGGGGCTTGACGTCCCGATGCATGATGCCTTTTGAGTGGCAAAAGTCTAGGGCCTTGAGGAGCTCGTGGATGTAGTACTGGATGTCGGACTCGCCGAGTTTTGGGTAGAGCACCCTAAAGTCGGTGTTGTTGATGTACTCGAAGATCAGGGAGGGGGTCTTGGACTGGGGGTCACGCACGACGTCGAGCAACGCCACGACGTTGGTGCCGCCTGCCAGGTTCTGGAGGATCTTGATTTCTCGCTTTATCTTCTTCTTCTTGACCGGCTTGAGCACCTTGATGACGCAGCGCTGGTGGTTGGTCACGTTTATGCCCTCAAACACCTCCGAGTACTTGCCGCGGCCGATCTTGGACACGATCTCGTACGACTGCAGATGGCCCCAGTTGACGGTGCAGTTTTCTGTGTTAGCAGGAGGCTACGGCCGTGGCGGTGTTGCGATAGAGTGACGGTACAGAGCATGCTCGGTCCTGGATGCACCAGGCCACGCCAGGGCCTCACGGCCGGACTCACCGTAGTCCCAGTAGCTCCGCGGCATCTTCTCGTTGACGTCGGCGTAGACACGCGCCACCGACAGCGGTTTCTTGTCCATCGTGGCTTATCTCTGGGTCTGTGTGTCGGTTTGAGGGGTTGTTTGGCGGCGATCCGACAAGTTTTACTATGCTCCGACGCTGTCCAGCGCCCGCTCGGTCCTCCGTTGGCTCTCAGTGGCAAGACGCTCCCGCTAGGCTGTCTCGCCTAATTGTGTCTTTATTGTCGAATATTGTCTTTTTTTTTTCAGTCCGGGGACTCGCCGTTACCCGTCAGGGGCCCGCGTGAACCGCGCGCAGCGGGGGCACACGACCTGCCATCAGGGTGGCGACGCCACGACCATGCCATGAGCCGCGACGACCTCTCTGTGCACTGGAGAGGCCGTCTGGTGCGGCAGCCGCCTGATCCCGACCTCGAGGGTACGTGTCGCACGCCAGGCCCGCGCTCGGAGGCCGCTCTCGCCGCTAGGCTCGCGCTCGGAGCCCAACACCGCCTCCCCCTCGGCCCGCCGCTAACCCAGACGTCCAGCTGTGGTCAGCTGCCGCAAAACACTCCCTCCTGGCCGGCCTGCACGGCGACCTCACGCTGCGGGCGTTCGTGGACCCGCAGCGCGTGCCGCTGTGGGCGTGCCGGGGCGGGCCCGTGCGCGCGGAGTTCAAATCTCTAATTTAACAATTTATAATTACTTGACCTTATCGTCTAATGGTTATGACATTAGATCTTCATTCTGATAGTGTTGGTTCGA
>JANJPH010000322.1:0-11382 GCA_030407195.1 [Candida] tunisiensis
AGAAAGGAGGGTGAGGAGGACCGGCACCTCGTCACCAAGGGCGGATACAAGTGTGTCGTCCCGTCCCTGGCGGGCGCCGTGGTTAGGTGAGCCACACTACGCCAACGCCACGCCAAGCCCGTGCCAGGGTCCTTGAGGCCCACAGGCGGCCCCTTGGGCAACCTGCGCATAGTCACGTGACCTGCACGGCCTGCACGAGCACGTGCAAGCCGCACGCGACTCTCACGTGCCGCCCCACGTGACATGCAGCGGCCCGCCAAATGTTGGGTCCCGAGCTGTGGGCGCGGGAGCAACCGAGAAGTTTCACGCGGACACAAACCGCGGACGAAACAGGGACCAAAAGTCACACAGAAATTCCTCGGGGAACTCTCTTCGTTTGGTGCCGCTCTGTGCAGGGACGATCAGCACGATCCCTCGATCGGACCCCTCCCCTGATATTTCCCACTCACCCCCTCCCGTCCCCTGCAGCATCAAGACATTGGTCTTTTTGCACACCAGATCTGGTGCGGGGACCAGGCCCACCACCGGCGGCCACAGAGGCATATAGCGTGCGATGGCCGGACTCGGCAACACCAATAACGGCACGACAGACGACCTGTCGAACGCCGGCGCCCTCATCGGCGCCGGCGCCGGCAACGCCCAGGCCATGGCCGGCACAAACCTCGTCAGCTTCCTCTCGTCGCTGACCGTGTCGGCCATCATCTTTGGCGTCCAGGCCGGCGTCTTCATGCTGCTGCGAAAGCGCATCCGCCGTATCTACGAGCCTAAGACCTTCCTCCTCCCCAAGGGCAGCCGCGTGGCAAACACCGCTCGCGGCCTTTTCTCGTGGATCCACCCCACCCTCATGACGCCCCTGAGCTCCATGATCAAGATAGCGGGCCTGGACGCGTACTTCTTCCTGCGCTACCTTGTGCTCATCCTCTTCATCTTCGCGTGCGCCTCGATGCTCAACCTGCCCATCCTGCTGGCCCTCAACGCCACCGGCGAACAGCGCGGCGTCAACGGCCTCGACAAGCTGGCCTGGACGAACATAGACCCCCACAACAGCACGCGGTTCACAGCGCATCTGATCCTCACGCTCATATTTATCGTGTTCCTCCAGTGGGTGTTTCAGCACGAGCTCAAGGCGTACGTGAGCATCCGCCAGTCCATCATGACGTCGCCTATGCATCGCATCCGCGCCTCGGCAACAACCGTCCTGATCAAGCCCGTTCCGCGCGATCTCCACTCGCCCGAGGGCATCCGCAGGGTGTTTGGCTACCTCCCGGGCGGTGTCCGAAACGTGTGGTTCAACCGCGACTACGGCAAGCTCATTGACGCGGTCAATCTGCGCCACAAGCTCGCCCACCGCTTGGAATCCACCGAGACCACCATGATCCGCAATGCCTACAAGCGCTATATGCAGCGTGGGTGCCGCTCGATGGCGAGACGAAGCCGTGTTGCCGTCTTCAACTGGGGACGGGCCAAGAAAGGCGACGACTGTGGGTCCACTCATTCTGGAGCCAGCTTCCACAGCGCCAACCAGCTCGCACCGGCTGTCGCGGCCCACGTCAAGCGCCCCACACACATGCTGCCGCTGTTTCGGATTCCTCTTCTGGGCTGGGGTATCAAAATCCCCGGTCTGTCGCAGCGCGTCGACACGATCAGCTGGTGCAAGACACAGCTGAGTGCTGTGAACCGCGAAATCGAGGCCATGCAGGCCGACGAGAGCCAGTTCAAGCTGCTGAACTCGTGCTTTGTACAGTTCAACTCCCAGTTGGCGGCACACATGGCTTGTCAGTCGCTTGCTTCTAATGACCCCGACTCAATGCGAACCAGACTCATAGAGGTTGATCCGCGCGATGTAATCTGGATGAACATGAACATCCACTGGCTCAGCCACTTTGTTCGCACCGTCTCGGTTTCACTCGCTACTCTTGCCATGATCATCTTTTGGGCGATGCCAGTTGCATTTGTTGGTATTGTTTCGCAGCTCGAGAATCTGGTCCAGCTGTTGCCGTTCTTGCATTTTCTGGTCGAGCTACCACAAGTCATCAAGGGTGTCATTTCAGGTCTCCTGCCCGCTGCTGCGCTGGCGGGTATGATGGCGATCGTGCCAGTGATCATGCGCGGTTTCGCGTACCTCAAGGGCATCTCGACGGGCGTCGCAAGGGAGTTGGACGTGCAGACTTACTATTTCGTCTTTCTGTACATTCAGATCTTCCTGGTGCTGTCGATCTCAAGTGGTATCACCAAGGTTATTGATCAGCTCATCAAAAACCCGACGTCCGTGCCGTCACTACTGAGCTCCAACCTGCCCAGTGCATCCAACTTCTTTTTCTCGTACCTGGTGCTGCGAGGGCTCACGGTGAGTGGCGACGTCCTGCTTCAAATCTGGAGCATCATCGTCTGGAAGGTGCTACATCCGCTGCTCGACCGCACCGGACGAGAGAAGTTCAAGCGCATCGCTGCGCTCGATTCGTCGTGGTGGGGCTCTGAGTTCCCTGTCATGACAAACCTGGCCGTCATCTCCATCAGCTACAGCATCATTAGTCCGCTGGTTCTTCCGTTTTGCATGATTGCATTCATGCTCTTCTATGTGTGTTACAAGTACAAGCTGCTCTATGTGAACATCGCCAAGACGGATTCGAATGGCCTTTATTACCCAAGAGCTGTGTTTCAGCTATACACTGGTGTCTACACGATGGAGCTGTGCCTTATTGGGCTGTTCTTTCTCGTTCGCGACGACAACAACAAGGCTGTTTGCTACCCGCATGCTATTGTCATGATTGTTGCCACTTTTTTCACAATTGTATGGCACATCAAGCTATCGCGCTACTACAGCCCTCTGCTCAAGTACCTGCCTATTGACTTGGAGGGCGAGTCCGCGAAAGCGCTCGAGACCATCAAGCATGACGACTACCTGGCGCAAACAGAGACCAACGTGTCGTCGGCGGATCGGCCCCATAACATAGCGGCAACGGACCACCCGCCTGCCAAGGGCGGGCTTTTGCGACGACTCATGAGCGCTCGGCCGCACCGGATTCTGTGGAAACAAGAAAAGCAGGCAAAGCGACGGCGATCCTCGGTCGGTAGCGTAACAGCACGAGCGGAACTGCGTGACCAGATCCGGATGAGCACTGACGCCCATCGGCTCAGCCCGACCGCATCACGGCTAAGCTATCGCCACTCGCAGGATGGCAGGATTGAGCTGCCGAGAGACCCAGAGTGGCAGGCTGCGCCGACCGAGAAGGGTGAACCAGCTGAAGAGATGCCTGGGGCTGCTGGCGCCCCGGAACAGGGCGGCGATTGCCACCCTCCTGAGGACTTTGAGCTTGGCACTGCACGGCCCCTTGGCGACGGGCTTCGCGGCGAAAAGTTGACCAACCCTACCGCGTTGGCAGTGTCGAGCTCGTGGAGTGACTCGACCGAGGCGATCGCGTCATCCGGGCGGCGTACGGAAGGTCCAAGCCAAGGGGCCGCGGTAGAGCGATCTCTGGAAGGCAATATCATGAAGGGCGCCAAGCGTGTCGCTCGCTTCATCTACTCGGCGCCAGGCACGGCCGGCCAGGATGCGGGGAGGGGCACGAGCCATTTTGGCCTCTTTGACGGATACGAGGCTGAGTTCGAAGACCTCCAGCCAGAGGTAAGACAGAGGCTGGTCAACGAAGCGTTTCACCACTGGGCGATGCGGGACCGGCCGCCTGTGATCTGGATACCCCAGGACGGCCTCGGCATTGCTGACAGCGAGGTAGCGGACGTGGAGGCGAACTTTCCCGATCTTGCCATGAGCACGGAGGGTTGTCACCTCAATAGTCGGGGACGGGTCAAGTTCAGCGCGCCGCCACCAGACTTTGATCCGTCCACGCGAATGAGACTATGAATTACGACTGCATATTGTTATATACAAGATCATGTGTACACTGAATGGCGATAGAGCTCATATACTGCCGAAGCTTATATACATTATACGAAAGAGCCGGCACTGTTATATACATTTACACAAAACTGCCATTTACGCCATACGGCTCACAAGCTCATTGGAGCTCGCCTGTTGCTTGGGCCTGCTGGATGCGGGTGATGTAGACCCGCGAGACCGTGTTCCACGCGTGCATGTACTTGCCAAAGCACTGCTGGATGCACTGCTGGTCGGACGAGCTCAGGCTCGTGCCCGGGTTCGTGATGCACTTGTCAAAGCAGTTCTCGGTGATCTTGTTGACGAGCTCGGTGGCGTTCAGGATGGCAAGCTCCTGGGAGATCTGCTCCTTGAGCTTCGACTTGACCTCAGCCGAGTTTGCGGCGGCCGTCGACGTCGACAGCGGCGCCGAGGCGCTGTTCTGCGACGAGCTGCCAAAGATAGAGCTGATACCAGACATGATTGTGTCTTTGCGATTCGCGGACCGAAATTTTCAGCCGTGCGGCGTGCGGCTCAAATGTCAGCGCAGGGGCTCCCGAAACGGCAATAGTCAAACAACGCGTAACGAGACAAGTAAGCGATGAATACAGTGTTCTAATGGCTCAGGCACTCGGCTATAGGTCTGGGCCTTCGTCTCATGGTTCTTGGCCTTGCGATCCGCGGGCCCGAAGTGTTCAGCCGCCGCGTGCGGCTCAGGAACGAGGGGTGTCCCAAAACGGCAATAGTCAAACAGTGGCAACGGGACAAGTAAGTGATGAATGGTGTTCTGATGTCTGATGGTCCTTGGCTCTCAGATCATAGGCCTTGGCGCTCGCTATTCTTGGCTTCAGTCTTGGCATTCGCTATTCTTGGCTTCAGCCTTTGCCTTCGACTCACTTGGCTTCAGTCTTGGCCCTCGCCTTATACTTGGCTCACACAGTCTACACCTTATACTTGGCCAAGTCTTAACGTACAGTCCTCACCTCAAGTCCTCCGCTAATACAAGAAAAACTCAATTACCCAGATCATACACTTGCCAATAAATGCTTCTATGCCTTTTGATCATGCTTCTTGGCGTACTCGCTGAACCAGTTCATGTTCTTCTTGGTCATCACCTTGACCTGCTCGGTGAGACGCCACGGGTAGTCCTTGGGGTGCATGATGACCTCCACCAGGTGCATCTTGGTCGGGTTCTGCAGCTCCTCAGTCTGGAGCAGCTCCTCGAGCTCCTTGCGCGTCGACACCCGCACAGACTGCACGTTCTTACCCTCGGTGCCGCCAAACGCCTCGAGCAGCTTGGTCCACTTCCAGTGCGGGCAGATGTCGTTGTACTCCTGGTCCGGCCCGTGGATCGCACGCTCGATCGAGTAGCCGTCGTTGTTGATGAGGAACACGATCGGGGTCAAGCCCTGGCGAACCATGGTACCGAGCTCCTGGATGGTCATCTGGGCCGAGCCGTCGCCCTCCATGAGGATCACGCGGCCAGAGCCCTGGCCAATGCGGCGGTGCGCCTCGGCAGTGCCCTCAAGGGCCTTCTGCAGCTGGTTGTATGCCTTGGCGTGGCCGTTCTCGAGCGCAGCGCCGTTCTGCTTGACCTCCTCGGCCATCTCCTTGCGAGCAAGGCACGCACCCAGAGTGGCGGGCAGCGTGAAGCCGATGCACGAGTAGAAGATCTGGTTGATGAGCGAAGTGTTGTCCTGGAACTTGATATCGGGGAACGCAAACTGGAATGTGCCGGTCTCGACGATCATCAGGTCGTCCTTCTTCATGTAGTCGGCCATGGCGTCCACCAGGAAGGTCTGAGAGATCTCCATGGGGCTGTCGACAACGGGAGGGCGGCCGATCTTGGGCTTCTCGCCGCGCTGAGCCACCCTCTTGGGCTCGAGCTTAGCGAGGACCTTCTGGAGGACCGGCAAAAAGTGCACACCCTCGTGGACCTTGCCACGGACCGAGACAAAGTTCTGGTGCAGCGCGATGACGTTCTCCTCCTTGAGCTCGCGGGAGAAGCCGCCGGTGTTGGAGTCGGACCGCAGAGGGCCAATCTCGAGCACGAGGTCAGAGTCCTCCATGGCCTGGTGCACGCCGTCCAGAGAGAAGTGGCCGTTGTAGTTGCCGATATAGCAAGGGTGGCTCTCGTCGACGATGCCCTTGGACAGCGGGGTGCTGAAGGCCCACAGCTTGGCCTTGTCGACAAGCTCGCGCACGAGGTCGGTGGCGCGGTGGCGGTCGGCCATGGTGTCTGCGAGCACAGCGGGCTTCTTGGCAGCGTAGAGCTCCTCGAGGATCTGGCCCACGAGGCGGTCCTCGAGCTCCTGGTCCTGGTTGGTGACGGTGAGCTTGAGCGGGAGGTCCGACAGCCGCGAGTCGTCCAGCTCCTTCATGACCATGTCGACAGGGATGTGGAGGTAGCCGGGGAGCGACTTTTGCATGATCTGCTCAATCACGTAGTCGATCTGCTCGGCGGCCTTGGTGGGGTCGGTGAGGAAGGCGTGGGCGCAGCGAACGTCCTTGGACATGCCCTGGTACACCTCGTGGTCGGCAGGCTGGCGGGTGTGGGTGGGCAGAACGTGGTGGATCATGAGGCTCTGCTCCTGGACGGGCCGGCCGGTGGTGCCGACAATGTGGAGGAGAGGCACGCCCTCGGCGAAGGCGCCGGCGACGCCGTTGAGAGCGGACAGCTCGCCCACGCCGTATGTGGTGATGAGGACGCCAGGGACCTTCTTGGTGCGGCCGTAGCCGTCGGCCGCGTAGGCGGCGTTGAGCTCGTTGCAGCAGCCCACCCACTTGAGGCTGGGGACCTCATCGATGTAGTCGAGGAGCCTGAGGTTGAAGTCGCCGGGCACGCCCAGGATGTGCCGGACGCCCAGCTGCTCGATGCGGCGGAACAGGTACTCTGCCAGATGGACCATTGCGTGTTGTCTCGAGTGTGATGGTGGTCGATGGGGGCAGACCGTCCCCGCTATTTATGTCAGGCCTCGGCTAAGTTCCTACCCCAGACGTGCGCGCGCTGTGCGGCTATCCGCCAAATTCTCCGAACTCCGCGGCAGAGACATCTGGCGCAGGGCATATTTCAGCTAACGGCAGGACGAAGCGCATTTTGCAGCAGCTAACTGGAGGATCACGCGAATAGCCGTAGTGAAGGTGTCGCTGTTGTCGTGGACAGATAGCCGCCAGACGCGCGCCCGGCCGCGCGCCGTTGTAGCCTGTGTGTTTTCCCCTCGCCGTCGTCCCGGGGCCCCAAACCGCTAGTCCCGGCATCCCGACCCACCCCGCTTCCTCGTCCAACCCCACCCGGGGCCGGCTGCAGCCTTCACCGGCCACAACGGGCATGAAACTTCTTCGGTGCAGGCCCTGCTGCGTGCACCTTGGCGGTGTGTCGGGCTCCACGCACCGTCGCCGACGGTGGGCCGCGACCCCCAAGGTGTCCCGCCGCACGCCCGGAGCGGCTCGGTGCCGCGGTGTCCTCGTGCCGCCGTTGCCGCCGTGCGTCGACGGCTGTCGGTGTCACGTGGGTGAGTTTGAGCACGTGACTATGTCATGTGGCTGGACCACGTGTGATTATCACGTGACCGTGCAACGCTCACGTGCAACGGTCACGTGCACCTCGGCGCTTAGCGCTGGAATCGTCTGGTGAACTCACAGGTCCAATGCCGCCCGTCTGCCCGTCTGCCGCGTCCAGCTTGTGGGCACCTCGCCCCCGCGCCGCCGTCGACGCCATACCGCCGCAATTGAGGATGTGTCCAGGAAGAACCGTGGCGGCCGTGCCCGGCCAGGAAGACGGCGCCGCACGGGCCGTCGCCGGGTAAGCGCAGGCAACCGGAGGCAACTCCAGGGTTAGGGGTGGGCAGGGTAAGAGCTAGGTAAGGAGCTCCGGGTTAGGGCGGCTTTAGGGATGAGGCGGGGGGGGGGGAGGTGTCACTAAGGTAAGGGTGACATGGGGCAAGGGTTCAACTGTGCAGGGTTAGGGCGTCTCCCAGGGCTAGGGCGGGCTAAGCCAGGGCTAGTGCACCCTCAGCCAGGGCTAGGGCCAGGGCTAGGGCCCAGGCAGGGCCAGGGCTAGGGCACGAGGCAGGCCAGGGCTAGGGCACAGGGCTAGGGCACCCCTGGTTGCTCGAGGTTGCCATTCGACGACGAGCGACGGAGGGCTCAGGAACGGCGGCGGCAAGGCGCAAGCGCAAGGCTACACGACCACGATGAGCGACGAAGCGTCCCGCAAGCGCAAGCGCGACAGCATTGACGAGCGGTCGCCCGTGGTGGACCGGGTCGAGCTCGTGACGTCGTCGGCGAGCGACGACGACGACATGTCCGACTCGTCGCCCGACAGTCCGACGTCGTCGAGCGACGAGCTGGCGCCCGAGGAGGACGACGGCGACGCCGAGTTCCAGAAACGCGAGGCCGAGTACGACGCGCTGCTCGAGCCGCAGTACCGCAAGTTCCGGCCGCGCGGATACAAGTTCAACCCCCCTCCAAAGGACCGTCCCGTGCGCATCTACGCCGACGGCGTGTTTGATCTGTTCCACCTCGGCCACATGAGGCAGCTCGAGCAGGCCAAGAAGGCCCTGCCGAACGCCACCCTCATATGCGGCGTCCCGTCCGACGCCGAGACGCACCGGCGCAAGGGCCTGACGGTGCTGACCGACAAGCAGCGGTGCGAGACGCTCAAGCACTGCCGCTGGGTCGACGAGGTGATCGAGGACTGCCCGTGGCAGGTGACGATGGAGTTCCTCGAGGAGCACAACATCGACTATGTCGCGCACGACGACCTGCCGTACGTGTCGGGCGCCGACGCCGACATCTATGCGCCCATGAAGGAGGCGGGCAAGTTCCTGACCACGCAGCGCACCGAGGGCATCTCGACCTCGGACATCATCACCAAAATCATCCGCGACTATGACAAGTACCTGATGCGCAACTTTGCGCGGGGCGCCAGTCGCAAGGACCTCAACGTGAGCTGGCTCAAGAAGAACGAGCTCGACGTGAAGCGGCACATCCACGACTTTCGCGAGTACCTCCGCAGCAACAAGCTGCTGAACCGCCGGTCGCGGGAGCTGTATTCCGAGATCCGGCAGTACCTGAGCCGGGGCGGCGGGCTGTCGCGGTCCGGGTCGCTTGATTCGCTGAGCACGCTGGCGCAGACGCCGACGGGGCCCCGCAAGAAGCACCGGCGCGCGCGGTCGCCGGCCACGGAGTTTGCGGCCAAGTACTCGGGGGGCAAGCTGTTTGGCAACATCAAGGGGTGGGTGTCGCGGCTCGGCGACTATTCCGGCGCCAACACGCCTGTGCTGAGTCCCGCGCGATCCGACGACGACGACTCGGACGCAGAGGAGCACGAGCGGGGCCGGAAACGGCGGCGGACGACCCGTCGCGAGGCCAGGGCCATGGCACGTGCTGCGGCGCGGGCCAAGTCGACGTCGGCGCTGCCGGCGATCCCGGCCGCCACGGCGACTAACGACGAGGCCGACGTCTAGCGTAATGACTAATACATGGCTGTTTGGACCGGCAGGCTAGCCGTTGGTGGCCAGGTACCCGAGGGTTATGGCGATCCGGTTGGCCCGGGGACGGAAGGGGACGGGACGGGGAGACGAGGGGGAGACGAGGACGGGGACGGGAGGGGGAGACGAGGTCGACGAGGACGGGAGGCGGAGACGAGGTGAGACGAGGTCGCCTGGACGGAACTGCCGCCCGGCAGCCGCGACAAAGGACGAAGAAGGGCGAGAAACGACGCAGATCGACGTTTCGGGCGTGTTGAGTCGTATGGCGGACGCTGCTGCGCAGGGACGCGGCACAGGCCTCGCAATGCCCTGTGGCTGCTGGCGAGTACAGCCACCATGTGCAATGTACGGTTAAGAGCGAGTGGTGCAATGGCGTGTCGGAGACATTTGCTACGGGCCGGAGGTGGCCTGACCGCAAAGGCGGTGTGCCCCTTGCGGCGACCGGGCCAGACGGCGCGGATCAGGGACAAGGGTCGGGCTGTGACAAAGGGGGTCCCTGGCATCTGCCGTGCTCAGCGGGCGGCGATCGCCATGATCGCCAGCCGCCTTGGGGTAGGGGATGCCAGACGATGGCGAGCCGGCGAAGACGGCCGGGAGGATGGCCAGCGGAGGACGGCCCGGGGGGGATGGCCAGACGCCAGTCGTAGGGAAGGACACGTCGTAGAGTATATACGTTATTATATAAAGATTATCTGATTATACACGGCGAAGACGCTCCGCCACAAACACAGATGCAATGACTAACAGACTCGACAGGTATTGTACACTCGAGGCGGGCGTGGTCAACACGGCGCCTCTGTCCGGGATCGCGGCGCCAGAGACCGGCTGCTGGGCGCGGGCCCGGGGGTTGGATAAATCAATGGAAACGCCAGCTGAAATGAAGAATAGGGCGAGCTCATCGCTGCTGTGTGTGACGGGTGCCGGGAGGCGGGGTGTCCGCCCATGCTCAATAAATAGAATGGATGGGGGCCGGCGGCGGGGCTATTTCTCGACGTAGCGGGCGTCGCGGCCGTACATGCGGGCCCAGGTGAGGAAGCCGCCGTCGAGGACGTAGACGGCCTGGTTTGTGTGGCCGCGCTTTGCGATGTGCCGTGCGTAGATCATGGCGCACGAGGGCCCGCGCTGCTGGCTGAGCTGGCAGTGGAACACGACGCGGTGGTAGCCGGCGATGGCGCGGGCGAGCTTGTCGAGCTTTGCGTAGAACGCCTGGGACGGGATGTGGATGGAGTTCCGGACGTGGCCGCCCTTGTAGTCCTCGTCGCGGACGTCGACGACGATGTAGGAGCCGTGCTGGTTTGCGTCCATCCATGCCTTGAGCTGGGCGGGGGCTATCCTCTGGGGTTTTGACATGGTGGTGGTGGTTGTAGTGGTCGGCTAGGGTGCTGGAGTGGCAGTGGTCGTCGTACGGAGGTTGCTGGAGTGGCTGGGGTCGCCGTACCGGGTTGCTGGAGGCGGCAGTGGTGCTAGGCCGCGAGGCAACTGGTGTGGTGCTGGTGCTAGGCCGCGAGGCAGGCCGGTGGCGCTGGTGCTAGGCCACTAGGCAGGCTGTCGGCGGTGCTGGTGCTGCTAGACAAGCGGTCCGGAGCGGTCTGCTTGGTGTTCTGGTGTGCTCGGTCTGCTGGCTCGGTCTGCTGGGTCTGCTGGCTCGGCCTGCTCGGCTCGTCTGCTCTGCTCGTCTTGTGGACTCTCGACGTCCGCTGTCGAGCCCGCCTCGGATTCCTCCTCCTTATGAGCAATGGCGGCCTTCCTCTTGTCTCAGCGTCCACCTTATATTAAAAATTCACGGAGCGTCTAGGAGATTAAAAAGGGTTGTTAGGGGGAAAAGCAACAACGACATTTGTTTTGTCGTAGCGTAGGGGGGAGGGGTGAGTGACAGGGAGCTGAGGCACGGCGGGCGTGGCCTGGCTGGCGGTTTGGCTGGCTGGTCAGCCGTCTGGCTGGCTGGCTGCCTGAAAAAGTTGCCTGAGAGTAGGTCCCTGCGACTGACGCTCCGCCAAGCCTAGTCAAGAATACAGA
>JANJPH010000323.1:0-11352 GCA_030407195.1 [Candida] tunisiensis
CTGCCGACGCAGCAGCGTCAGCCTTCAGAACAGTTTAATGGCCCGCCGCTGGGTCAACTGCCCGGACAGCCTATGTCGGCGCAGAGCACAGGTTAGGCAAAGATAGGGATCTTTCCAGGCCAGTCCCAAGGGTCGTTGAAACGAAGGTCAACGTTCAGGCCAGAGATCTTATCGAGGTCCTCCTTGCTGAGATCAAAGTCTGTCGAGTGGAAATTCTGCTCTAAGCGCTGCTGGTTGTTGGACTTCGGGATTACAGCGACGCCGCGCTGCGTGGCCCAGCGCAGAATGACCTGAGCAGGAGTCTTACCGTTGCGCTCGGCGACCTCCTTGACCACGTCGTGGTCGAAAAGACGCGGCACGTCCTTGACGCGTGGGTGGTCGAGCTCCACGAACGACTGCGGGCCGAACGACGAGTAGCCGGTGACGGCGATGCCCTCCTTCTGGCAGAACTCAATGAGGTGCGGCTGCGTCAAGTACGGATGATGCTCAATCTGCAGCACGGCGGGCCGGATCTTGGCGACCCGGAGCAGGTCCAGGAGAAGGCCGCCATTGAAGTTCGACACACCAATGCTCTTGGCCCAGCCCTTCTCGACGAACGACTCCATGGCCGCCCACGTCTCAGCAAGAGGCACGTCCTCAAACTCCATGGTGCCAGCCTTCTCGTCGTAGAGCAAGCCAGGCGGGTACCTCTCGGCAGGGTCGACGTACTTCTGCGCGATGGGGAAGTGGATCAGGAACAGGTCAAAGTAGTCCAGGCCCCAGTCATCCAGCGACTTGCGGCACGCCTTCTCGGCGTGGTCCTTGCGGTGGAATGTGTTCCATAGCTTGGAGGTGATGAAAATCTCCTCTCGCTTGACGATGCCGTCCTTGATGGCACGGCGTACGCCCTCACCGCACTCCTTTTCGTTGTCGTAGTCCTCTGCGCCATCAATGAGCCTGTAGCCTGTCTTGATGGCGTTGTAGACGGTGTCGGCACAGGTGTCCCGCGGCACTTTCCAGCATCCGAAGCCGATGAGGGGCATCTTGGCCCCAGAGGGCTTGAGCCTGACGCTTGGAACTTTGCTCATCCTGATTTTTGAAACCAATTGATCAAGTCTGAGGGAACTGTGGGCTCCTCCAGTCTGCCCTTATATATGTCCGTACAGTGTGCCCAGCAGGTGCCAGAGTTGCTCGACGCCGTTCAGCTAAGCAGGTCCCATCGCTTACGTAACCTACCGCAACCTGTTGGGGCCCGTGGGGGTCCCTTCCTAATTCGGCAGCGCAACCGGACGCTGACAAACACAGTAAAACAGCTCGCCGCCGCCACACACGGTGCCCTAACGGAAATAAATTACATGCACTAGAGTACAATCAGCCCTCAAGGAGCCTAACCGAGATCTCCCTGTTGTCCACGTCTCCGCCGTCCATCCGCTCCGCTGCCTCCTCGGCCGCCCGCCGACTGCGGAACGCCACAACGGCCCAACTGTCGCCGGGCATGAAAATGCCCTGCAACTGTCCGTAGCGAGAAAAGATCTCGGTGATGTCGCTCTCACCCACACGATTGCTGAGGTTTTTTATGAGAATGGCCATGGTTGGCGCCGTTCGGGGCCGCTTAATTGAATTTCGCTCACTGTGAGAGATTGTCCGTTTATGACCGCTGGATTGCCCTAATATCTGCTGTTGGTGTTGCTGAAGAAACTGCTGCTGCACCGCCTGCTGCTCGGCCAGCAAGTGCGCCTGGGCTCGAGCCGGTGACTGGCTCTTTGTCGCCTGGGCCGCTGGATCCGCAGTCAGGCCTGGAGGTGGCTCTTGCACCCACACCAACCTCGACTTGCCGTCGTTCTGACGCAGGTAGCTGCACAAGTAGCACACATACTCCCCCGTCACGGTGTCCTGGAACCACTTGATCGTGGTATCCGACTTGCACTCCGGATTTGAGCACACCCGCTGCACAGCAGACTGCTCACCTTCCTCCTTGGGAGCTGACTGTGTGTCCTGGTCCGGTTCTGCTTGTGGCGTAGTCGGCTGCGGCTGAGCTGTTGCAACATCCTTGACCTCTACTTCTGCCTTGACCTCCTCCGTGGTCGTCTGCGCGCTAGAGGGCGTTTGATGTACAACGATGGCCGAATGGGGACGTGCTTTGCCGTGCTTCCACTTATACCAGTAACAGTTACTGCAGGTGTAGTCGCCAGCTTTACCGTACCACCGTTGGCATTGTTGTGCACCACAGTTGCGACAGGTCCGCCCCTCGCTGCTTGTCCGCCGCCGGCCCCCTTTCTTTGGAGCTGTCGTGGCCGTTGCTGCGGGCGCTGCGGTGGCCTGCGCTCCATTCGAACCATGCTTTGCCATCATTGCTTTGAGTGCATCTGCGTCCACATCTAGATTGCCGTAGCCATGGTTCTTATAGGCAACAGGCGGCGATGCTGCTTTTGCTGGCTTCTTCTTCGCCATCTCATTCAGCCTGGCTACGTCCAGGTCTAGGTCGCCGTAGCCGTGAGACTGCCGCCGCGCTCCAGGGCCGGGGGTGGTACGCGAGGCCTCCTTCTTGGGCTTAGGTGGTGGTTGCTCAGGCTCGGATTCCTCAGACGCAATGTCCTCGATCTCCATCTCATCTTCCATGTTTTCCTCCTCAGTGACAGCATCACCGTCGCGCGACATGTAATGGTCATAGCCCTTGGCCACTGGTGGAGCGATTGCACTGCTCTTGCCGTGTTGCGGCTCCAACGCTCCCGGTCGGGCGAGGTGCTGCGAAGTGTCTTCTTTGACAATGCCGTCCTTACGGGCGCAAGGCTTGCATTGGAATACTGGGACAGGTGACCCATCTGTCTGGCGTGTGTATCCAACTCGCACCCAGCCTTGCTCTGCCGGATGATAGGTCTTGCACGTGGTACACTGCGCATTCTTCATGAACTCCATTTCAGCCGGATTGTCTAGCGCACACAACCGTTGGGGCCGCTCGTCGACGCTGTGCACTTCCATATATTCACGACACGGCGGACAACGTCCGGC
Source organism: [Candida] tunisiensis (assembly GCA_030407195.1). Classification (NCBI taxonomy): domain Eukaryota; kingdom Fungi; phylum Ascomycota; class Dipodascomycetes; order Dipodascales; species [Candida] tunisiensis. The sequence goes on from JANJPH010000323.1 coordinate 2,989, forward strand.
GTATCGGTTGTTGTTGATAGTATTGCCACGCACGCCGCAGTATCCTGGCTCGCCCTTCACCGCAATTGGATTGTGGCAAAACCGGCCTTTGCAGACGTTCTCTGCACGGCGTGGCCGCATATCGTCCTTCGTCCGCTCCTTGCCCTTTCGCTGATAGAATATCGCACATGCCGCGCACCGCCAGCCTCCCTTCCCGTCCGTGTAATGTTTGCTGTCAAGCAGATCCTTGGCACACTCTGGGTTGGAACATACTTTATGTACTGTCCGCGATGACTTTGATGATTGTGGTCGACCGTGTGAGCCATCGCTTGGCCCAATGGATGGTGCTGTTGCGGAAGCTGCATCCGGGTGGCGTCCATCGGCGTTGGATTCCGGCGCAGGTCCACCCGGCGCCACGCCGGGACCAGGTTCCGCAGGCCCAGGTGCCGCCGCACTGGCCCCGTTCTCGTCCTTGAGTTCTGTCTGGGCCCTGCCTGGCGAAGTGTCTGTGGCATTGGGTCCAGACCCCGCGGACCCCGCCGTGCCATCGCGGGCCGCTGCAGCAGCCTCGGCGGTTCCGCTCGCGACGCCCGTGGCCCCTTCCGGACCCTGCTCAGTGGGAGACCGCGCGTTCGCGGCCGTGAATCCGCTGTGAAGCATCGTTGACTAGAGAGGCGAGTCTCCTCGACACAAACGTCCCAGACACAAATATGGCTTGTGGCGGGCCTTGCCGCATGTCTACTGCCTGATTGGGCCGCCACCCTAGCCCTATGCAAGCCGTGGTCATGTGACCGTGCCGTGCGTTCCGGGCGTGGCAAATCGGGGCCGAGCCGGGCAGCCGGACCACAGAAAGAAGGCGTGGGACACGAGGATAGGTCTTCCCGAGGCGCGGCGCCAATTTTAGTGTCTACCTGGCGCCATTTTCGCAGAACCCCCGTGGTGTACCGGCCCTACGGAGGACCATCACGTGACCATGCGGACGACGCGTCCCGTGACATCTCGCTGACCCGCGACCACCCCACCGAGCCGCGCCAATCAAAGCGACAATGCCTCGCGAGATCATAACAATACAGGCGGGCCAGTGCGGCAACCAGATAGGGACCGAGTTCTGGCAACAGCTGTGTCTTGAACACGGCATTGCACCCGACGGCACTACAGAGGCCCCAACACCAGGGGGCCCGCAAGGCGATCGCAAGGACGTGTTCTTCTACCAGTCTGATGACACAAGGTATATCCCTCGGGCAGTTCTGGTCGACCTGGAGCCCCGTGTGATCAACGGCATCCTGACAGGCTCGCACGCGAAAATGTTCAATCCAGAGAATGTGTACATGTCACGTGACGGGGGTGGCGCTGGCAACAACTGGGCAGCCGGCTACCATGCGGCGCAGGCTATTTCTGACGAGCTGCTTGACATGCTTGACAGGGAGGCAGATGGGTCGGACTCGCTTGAGGGCTTCATGCTGCTGCATTCTATTGCCGGTGGCACTGGGTCAGGAATGGGCTCGTTTCTTCTGGAAAACATCAACGACCGGTATCCGAAGAAGCTTATCCAGGCATACAGTGTATTTCCTGGCAATCATCAGTCTGACGTCGTGGTTCAACCTTACAACAGCGTGTTGACGCTCAAGCGCCTGGCGCTATACACAGATTCCGTCATAGTGCTGGACAACGGTGCGCTGAGCCGTATCGCCAGTGACACGCTGCGGTTGCAAAACCCGACGTTTGCACAGACAAACCAGCTGGTGTCGACAGTGATGAGTGCGAGCACGTCGACATTGCGCTACCCGGGCTATCTTCACAATGATCTGGCATCCATTCTCGCATCACTTGTACCGCTGCCGCAGTGCCACTTCCTCGTGCCAGCATACACGCCGTTCACGGGTGACACTGTCGAGCAGGCCAAGACGATCCGAAAGACGACAGTGCTGGACGTCATGCGGCGACTCTTGCAGCCAAAGACAAGAATGGTGACCACGGGTCAATCGAAAAACGCGTGCTACATTGCCATTCTCAACATTATCCAGGGAGATGTTGAGCCCGCTGACATACACAAGTCGCTCCTGCGGATACGGGAACGAGGGCTGGCCAACTTCACGCCTGGAATGCCAGCGGCCCTGCAGATCGCTCTTTCTAAGCGGAGCCCGTACTTGGCCCAGACATCGAGCATATCGGGGCTGATGTTGGCAAACCACACCTCCATCACGTCCCAGTTCCAGCGCACTCTCGACCAGTTTGAGAAGCTATGGAACCGTAAGGCCTTCCTCGACAATTACAAGAAACAGCCCATGTTCGAGAACAGCCTTGACGAGTTCGACAGTGCACGCGAGGTGGTGCGCAACGTCATCCGCGACTACAAGAGTTTAGAGCCCAGGGAATAGCCTGGATGGAGCGCTCAGATAGTAATGATCACATGACCCTCACTGCAGACCCAGATCGGCTGCGCGACGCAACTAAATGACCCTCGGAGCTCATAAATAGAGCCACCAAAGCAGCCCTGTTCGACGCGCGACCTGCTCCCTTGCAGAAATGGCTGCTTGGGCGCGCGCCATACGCGCCGCACGCGCCGCACCCCGTCGTGATATTTTCTCAGTGCACGTGCATGCGGGTCGACGAGCCAGTGCTGATCCAGGACACACGGCCAGAAAACACAACATGACTGGCGAACTGGCGACTTCTTTTGACGAGCCCGTACAATTGGCCATCATCGGTGGCACAGGCCTGTACCACTTGCCCCATCTCAAGCCGGTGGCCGAGCTTCATGTGGACACACCTTGGGGCAAGCCGTCGTCGGCCATTCACATTTCACGCCACGAGGACACTGGCATGCCCATTGCATTCCTAGCCCGCCATGGCTCGCACCACCAGTACACACCCTCGACAACCCCGACGCGTGCTAACATTGCTGCGCTGAAGCAGCTCGGCGTGAAGGCTATCGTGGCTTTCTCTGCCGTGGGTTCCCTCCAGGAACACATCAAGCCCCGTGATTTCGTGATCCCGACCCAGATCATCGACCGCACCAAAGGCATCCGCCCGGATTCGTTCTTTGGCACTGGCATGGTCGCCCATGTTGGCTTCGGCGATCCGTTCTGCGAGGAGCTCGGCGAGATTCTGGCTGAGGCTGGAGCCGAGGCCCTCGATGGCGAATCCACTGTGCACTGGCGCGGTTCGGAGCTTAAGCGGCGCCAGGCAGAGCGTGCTGGCAGAACTGCGGACTCTATGCTCAACTCGAAAGAGGCGACGAACAACGCTGCGTCAGGTGGCGCGACGTCGGCCACTGGCCCGAGAGTGACACTCGAGAACGCCGATGACATTATTGTCATATGCATGGAGGGCCCAGCGTTCAGCACGCGTGCCGAGTCCAGGCTCTACCGATCGTGGAACGGCTCCGTGATCAATATGTCCGTCCTCCCTGAGGCCAAGTTGGCCAAGGAGGCTGAGATCGACTATCAAATTGTGTGCATGTCGACCGACTATGACGCATGGAAAGAGGACGAGGAGCCTGTCACTGTTGAGACAGTTGTGGGCAACCTCAAGGCCAACGCCGAGAACGCTGCTCGCTTCGTTGATGCCGTGCTGCCGGCTGTTCAGAAAGGACTAGAGGAAGGCCGCATTGGCAAGAAGCTGCAAGGCACGATGAAGATGGCCCTGTCTACAGGCCCGCACGGCCAGAACGCAGAGATGAAGGCTAAGCTGTCAAAGCTGTTCCCGGGTTACTGGGATTGATTTGTAATGCTCCTGTCATCGCTGTGGCGGAACGTTGGTGGCCGGGCTTTTCCATGCAAACCAGTATGCAGGTTTGCTGCACCGGTTCCGATGCCGATGATGTTTCTGCGGTGCGCTGTGTGACCCGTGCGCTATTTAGTGAAACAAGAGTAGCTGATAAAACAATCTCCTTTGGCTGATTTGGTGAAGCGTGGCCGCGGCGGTGGTACGCGCCGTGAGATGGCTACGCGCTGGTAATTGCTATGTCTCAGCCGACGTGTTGGTGCGATGCACCGGCTGCGTGGCGGCAGCGGCGGCCCGTCCGGCCCGAGCGTGAGGTGCGACACTGAAATGCATAACGGCTGCACCCTTGGCCGGAATCGTGCCCCCCGAGCCGGACCTGTTTCCGGCGCGGTGCAAGGGAGCGACCAATGCAATGAATCCTTTTATAATCCTCTTGGGCCGTCGGTTGTTTCTCCATATCCCCCCGATGTCTAACGAACGAATGCTGCTGTATGGCACGAGCCGGACTGCTCCCACGGTGCTTCGAAAGCTCCGCGACAAGCGCGAGAGCACCGAGTTCGCCTCGTATTTCGGATGGCTTCAAGCAGTGCAAAGATACCTTCGCAACTGGTACCTTTTTTACGCGACAAACCTGACCCCAGTCATGACCATGACCCGCACAGAGACCACCATCTTCAATATCGTCGTCCTTGTGCTGCTCTATGTTGTCGTTATGACCTCGCTCAGAGTCCCAGGGTACATTGGCGCGGCTTTGCAGCGCGCACACTATTACTATAGTGGCGAAACAAAGAACATCACGGAGCTCCTCATTCCCTACTTTGGACGGTAGCCATGAGCGCTTCCGTTGCCACCGGTGTGCCCTGGCTTCTGCTACGACTAACGTTTTACGCCCTAATTGTATCGTCTTTCATGTGCCACAAAAAAGAAAAAACAACGCCACACGTAGCCGGCCCGTTTGGGAAGGGCGGCGCTAAGCGCCGAGTATAAAGATCCGGCGCCCGCCACTCGTGTTTCCGTCTGGTGTGGCAAAATACTGTTTTATTCTGTAGTCAATGGCCCAAAGAATGGTCAACAGCGAAGCGAGCGACAGGGCGCGGTCGGCATCTCCGTATGCCTCCCCTAAGCCGCTAGAGACGGCAGACAGCTCCGAGCACTGTCCACGCGGCCGTCCCGCCGCGTGTCTGTTTGTGGCGAGGTGAGTCGGGTGTCGGGCGAACCTAGCGGGCACTAACTCAGCCTAAACAAGCACGAGACGGATGAAAGCCTTCATTCGGGTGTCCTGAAACTGTTTGAGAAAGTGAGTTTCGCCACCTTCGGCAACGGGCAGAGAAGTGGTAACACAGTGGGGTAACGTACTGGAGGTGAAAGTGCTGAGGGACTCGTGTAACAGACCCTATGCATTTGTCCAGTACGAGACCGTAGCTGAAGCGGCCATAGCTTTGGAAGAGGCCGATGGCCGGTCCCTACACGGCCGCTTGCTGCGAGTGGAGGGCGCTAAAGTGAACAGAACGCTATACGTTGCAAGCAGATCAGGACGGAAGGATGTCGCGGCTGTAATGAACGAGCTGAAGGACTTTGGTGAGATCGAGCACGTTACCAGAGGTATCCAGTCCGACTCGTGGTTCGTAAGGTTTGCGTATCGTGAAGATGCTGTTACGGCCTACACCTTCATCAAAAGCAGGGAGAGCGGTCAAACGAGCTTGACAGTCGAATGGGCGCAAAATGTGGGCTCAGCAGACCACTCGGAAAGACGCAAGTCTTACGGTTCTGTGGGACGAAATGGTCAAGGTCGGCGGCGCGCTGGGCCCAGGTCGCTGTCAATCGATCCGTCTACAATTTACGTGGGACACCTCGACCCATCTGTTGATGAATCGGAGGTACACGCAAAATTCAGCGCTTATGGTGACATTATCTCGTGTCGAGTAGTGGCTCGCGACAGGGCGCGCAAGCCGGGATTCACCTCTGCACCGAAGTGTGCCTTTATACAGTTCTCCACAGAGCAGAGCGCAACACAAGCTATCAAATGTGAAAACCACAAGATTTGGCGTGACCACACCATTCAAGTTCAGTATTGTGCCCAGTCAGCAAGACAGAGCTCCCACACCTCTCAGTTCTCCAGAAATGTTCCACACGCGCCAGGGCTCAGCTTTGCGCCGCCACCTATCAATGTGTTTGCGAAGAAGAAGGCGCGACCGCGACGAAGCTCTATGCAGAAGTCGGTGGGGCATCTAGGGGTTGCAAGCAGTGGCAATGAGATCACAGCCAACCAAGAGCGTCTTTCCGAGGGCAGACCCCATACCGACATAACTTCGCCAGTAAGCAAGGGTTCTGCGTCAGAAAGCAACATCGAAGATGAAGACAAGTCATGGCTGACGCTCGGATACGATAGCGAAGATATCGCAATCCTTTGTTCCACGGCCGACGACACCGCGAGTATAAGGAGAACCGAGGAAGTCTTGCTAAAGTTGCGGGACACCGAATTGTGGGAAGATTTGAGCTATCTAGGTCCCAGGGTTGTCGCTGCTGGTAAGATGGCCAAAATCTGCAGCGACAACTACAAGGAGCAGTATGAGAAGTTAATGGAGGAAGCTGCACCAGGCGAAAGCTTTCGGTCATTCATCATGAGAGCCGCCCAGCTTCTCACGCTGAACGACCCTCGTTTCAAAAGCCTGTTCACGCTGGTGGTTGCCGGCAACGAAGCTGCCCTAGAAGGTGGCGACACAATTGCAACGCCAAACGCGAGAGCAACAAGGAGGCGTGACACCACGTCCCGTCTGGACTCAAAGCACGATCCTGAGCGCAGCAGCCCGAGCGCTGCAGAAATCGAGGAGGATCTCCGCAGACTATGCAGCGGTCTCCATCGCTTCCCCGGCCTCGATGGCTCGCCCGGGCGCAATGAGAGACGGCAGGCACGGTCCCCAAAGTTGTCTCCTACGATGGCGAGTCCGGCCTCTACAACACGTAGTCCCAAGGCGCGCAGAAGCAAGGAAGCTGAGGGCGGTGCTGGCCCGTCCCCGAAAGCACGCGCTACGCTTGGGCCTGTCGATGTCAACCGGCTGTCCCTTCGTAAACCTGCCAGCAAACAAGGTGCCGCCGAGGTGAATGACGATGAATTCACGTCGGAAGACGACGATAGCGCTGTGGATATCACTGTGGCGCGTGGGGGCCGAGCCGTCCGGCCGTGAGCGTTAGTGGACGAGGATGCGCAGCGCCAAGGGTCACCATGGGTATCTATTGGGTCGTAATACATATATCGGTCTTCATCGGACTCGGCGTGGCGACAGGCGGCTCGGCGAGTCCGTCATGTACATGTACCGTCCACTGGGCGCGTAAGAAGGGGTATTAGCGGCGTCCATGCTGGCAACAGTACCGTTGGCAGCCTCGTAGCCGAGGTTGCCATTGGAATGGGATTGCCGGAGAGGGCTGTAGTTTGTCTGTGTCAAGGGCAGCGGGTTCGGTAGGCTGGTGTTGCTGCCGTTCCCTGCTGTCAGTCTCTGGAGTGGGCTGGAGCCAGTCGCGCTCGCAGGCCCTCCTGAACCGACGTGTGTACTCCCGCCGTATGGGCTTGGGCGTGGCGATATCCTGCCGTGCGGCGAGCTCTTGATGTAGCGGGGTGGCGACGGCGTGAGACCCTCCTTGCCGACCCACTGCTGGGCCTTTGGGGACTCTGGGAGGCCCATGAGCTGTCGCTGGCTGGGTGTGAGCGGCAGGTTATCGAACTTGTCGCCAGGGCGAAAGAGGGCAAGTAGGGCAGTAGCCACGTTGAAGAGCAAGACTGCGTTGACAAAGATCACAAGGTATGATGCGTAGGCGGCGCCGGGGATGCCAGAAGTGCCTGCACTCTTGCCCTGCTGGTGCGACATAGGCGGCGGAGCCGGCAGCGGCGCCATAGCGGCGTCGCCATACTCGGCCTCGCCGTTCTGCGCAAACGTGTGGCCTACGGTGTAGGACGGATCGGCGACGTCCGTCTCTTGGGAGGCCAGATATTTTGTCGCTAGCTCAACAACACGGGGCGAGCGGAGGTAGTTGACGACGGCGCGGAACACCACAAACGCGATGCTGTTCACGATGGCCTTGTTGAGGGCGAACTCTCGATTGATGGTCTTGTTCCGGATCGTGCGGATCGCAGGGTGCTCCCAGAAGCCTGTGGGGATCGCAATGGGCGCTGTCCCACGCGCGGCTGTTGCAGCGGATGCTGCTGGTTTCGGGGAGACGGCCGGCTGGGGCACCGGCAAGGGGGCGGTGATCTGTGGCGGGCGCTGCGACGGGGTCGGGACCCGGTGCACAGGCGACGAGGCCCGGTTGATGGGCGTGTGTGGAGAGGGCAGAGAGCCCCAGCTGCGCTTGGGACGGAGCGGAGTGACCATGTCGTGGGCCGATGCGTGTGCGTAGCCGTAGCGGGGCGACCGGCTGAAGGGGCTGCTTGTCCTGTGGCCAATGGGGTCCTGCCGCCGCGGCGTGCCCGCCACGTAGAGGCTCTGTGCGAACGCTGCTGTGTTTCCGGAGGCCATGGCGGGCGGCTCGTGTGTAAACAAAAGGGCCTGTTGGGTACGACGCAGGCGGTCTGCCTGCCACCACAAACAACGCCCTCTACCAGATCTCATACTACCTGAGCGCCGTGGCCACCCCGGACCCCTCGTCCGGCGTGACCGCCCCCTT
>JANJPH010000324.1:0-11308 GCA_030407195.1 [Candida] tunisiensis
GACGAATGATGGAGGGCTCGTGACGGCCCAATGTAGCGAGCTGGCGAGCAATGCGGCCTCTCAATTGACTGCCTCTGACTTCTGCCTGCAGTCGGCCGGCGTGCCGCGCGTTGCGTGCCAGGCCGGGCCCCGCAGGACGCCGCAGACGAGTCCCGTGAAGACACCGAGCCCGCTCAACCCTGCGTCGGCGCGCAACAGCCTGAGCCCCGTCTCGCGGCGGCCGGCCCAGCCGCTGTCAGCGAGCCAAATCAACACAATGCTGATGCGCAACAAGAGCTCCAAGGCGCTCACGCCGCGCATCGACGTGGTGGTCGGGTCGGTGCGCTCTGACGCCCGGCGTGAGATCGACCTGCTGGCGCCCAACACCCGGTTCGCACGCCGCAGCAAGCCGGAGCTACGGACCGAGGCGGGGGAAGGAGGGCTCGGCGCGGGCCACGGCTCGCCGACCATGGACGACTGCGGTGCAGACTCGCTGCCTGCGTCGCCCCACGGCATTGATCTCCTGGCCATTGCGACGCAGAGCGATGCGCTGTTCGCGGACTACGCATACCCGGACACCCCGCTCTACGACGTGACCACGTACGCACAACACCTCGGCGGCGCGATGCCACCGCCGCCTTTCTTCTCGCAGGACGGCCAATAGCGGCACGCCGGTCTCTGGTCGTGTCAGGGCAGGCGACCAGGACGCCCCCGTGCCCGTTCAGCGCTCCAAAACCCAGCCAGCCGCCAGTAGCCCTCCCTCCCCTCCCCTCCCCTTCTCCTTGGACAGCCGTAGCATAGCATTAATACAGCATTTGACGAACCCTAACCCGCACCTGACGTCGCTGTTCCTCGAGCATCGCAACCGACACCAATATCTCGGCCTTAAGACCAGAGTGCACCGACTAGACCGATATCTCGGCCTTAGACCAGAGCATTGCACCGACTTTTCGGCCTTAAGACCAGAGCGCACCGACTAGACCGATATCTCGGCCCTAGACCAGACCATCGCACCGCCATCTCGGCCTTGGACAGAGCATCGCACCGACTCAGCCTTAGACCAGACGCCGGCCACGTATATCCGGTTCGACGACACTGACCGGCAATGCATGTGCTCTTGACCAACGACGACGGCCCGCCCAGCGAGACGGCGTCGCCGTACTTCCACTACTTCGTGGAGGCGCTCAAGCGCCAGTGCCCCGACTGGAAGCTCTCCGTGGCGCTCCCGGACCAGCAGCGGTCGTGGATCGGCAAGGCCCACTTCATCGGCCGCACCATCACCGCCAGCTACATTGCGCCCGGCAAGGTCGGCAGCCCCTACGACGGCCCCTACGAGAACGCCCGGAACGACGGCAGCGAGGAGTGGGTGCTCCTGGACGGGACGCCCGCCACGTGCGCCAACATCGGTGTGAACCACCTGTTCCGCGAGAAAGGGCCTGTTGACCTCGTGATCTCCGGCCCCAACTACGGACGCAACACGACGGCGCTGTATATCACGAGCTCCGGCACTGTCGGCGCGGCAATGGACGCTGCCCTGACCGGAACAAAAGCCATTGGCCTGTCGTTCGCCTTCGACACCCGCAAGCACGACCCTGAGATCATCACAAAGGCGTCCGAGGTCAGCGCCCAGCTCATAAGCTACCTCTACAACCACTGGGACCCGGAGGCGCAGCTCTACTCGGTGAATGTGCCGCTCAAGCCAACCGTGGGCACCGACAAGATGAAAATCGTGTACACTCCCATCCTACACAATACGTGGGGGTCCGTCTACGAGGCCTGTGATCCCCAGAACCCCCGCCACCGCCATCGTCGCTCCTCGCTATCCGAGAAGGTCGAGCACGATCAGGAACAGGCGGCCCACGAGGACCGCAAGAAGCACGGGAAGCCCGGTCGCGTGCAGTTCAAGTGGTCGCCAGACTTTGCGCGTGTGGATGCCTCTGTGCGCGAGTCCAAGCCCGGCAATGACGGGTGGACCGTTACGAATGGCGATATCAGGTATGTGCTGCCGCACCCGACGCCTAGATGCGTTACTAACCCAGCGTGACCCCGCTCAAGGCTTCCTTCCAGACGGTGTCGCCTGACTCCTTTGGCAAAGAGATCAAACTGTGAGTGGCGTACACCCGGACGCATCGTATGTTGTCCTAATATAGACTTGGCGGTGGCCACCCGGCTGATGAGAGTCGTAATTTGGCTGTGCTAGGCATACCGCGGGAGGCATATATATACCCCGCTCTGTCAGAGGCGCTTCGCGGCGTGGCGGAGATCGTGCCGAGAGAGGCTGTCGCGCCTGGCACAAGGTACTTCCACTGGGCCGACTACGAGGACCTGGATTTTGACCGGATACAAACGGACCCGACATACCTCGCCAACTCGTACGTGTACCGCAAGGGATTGATTCGAAAACACTACCTCGCCAACACGGTGGCGCAGTGGGTGGCAAAGCGACCGAATTCGGCCCTAGCCGGCGCAGTACCCGAATCGTTCAACATAGAGGTAGACTACGCCGAATTCTTGGACGACGCCCTGGACGAGTGCTGGGAGCTGCGACAGGCTATCGAGGCAGGCGACAGGTGCTGGATTCTCAAGCCAGCGATGGCCGAAAAGGGCCAAGGTATCCGTCTCTTTGCTTCCGTGGATGGCTTGCAGCGGATATTTGACTCTTTCGAAGAGGGGGGCACAGACGACGACGACGGCGCTGAAGTCGAGCACGGCGTAATCACGTCACAGCTGCGGCATTTCATCGTTCAAGAGTACATGGCTAGCCCATTGCTGCTCCCCGACTACCAAAACAGAAAATTCCACATTCGCGTTTACGTGCTGGCAGTGGCAAACATGCGAGTTTACGCCTATCGCAACATGCTAGCTCTCTTCGCCGGCTCGACGTACACAACACCGGTAGAGAATGATAACGAGATAGCGATGGAAGGCCATTTGACAAACACCTGCCTTCAGGGCGAAGACGACACAGTAGTTGCTTCATTTTGGCAGTTGAAGGGCTTGAACGACGAAGACAAGGGCAATATCTTCCGTCAGATCTGTGCTGCCACCGGTGAGCTGTTTGACGCGGCAGCCAGCGACCCCATCAACTTCCAGCCGTTGCCTAATGCATTCGAAGTATACGGACTAGACTTCGTCGTGGCGTCCGACCTCAAAGTCAGCCTCCTGGAGGTCAATGCCTTTCCAGACTTCAAGCAAACTGGGGCTGAGCTGAAGGATCTCATATACACGCTTTTCAAGCGCATTGTTGACACAGCAGTGCGTCCCTTCTTCGGTCTGGAGCCACAATCTGCGCCAGACCTGGTCGAGGTCTTGGAGAGGCCAACCTAACATAAAAATAACATCACTAATGTACACTATTGCGGCTCGTCGTTTTCCTTCTCTTTCTCCTCCTCTGCCATCTCTCGGCACCACGAATACACCTTTGTGCGGTGGCGATCAGCTCGGAGCAGGCCCATGCGCACGGCCGTCATACACCGAATGAACTCCTCCGAGCGTTGCTGTGCAATCTGCGCCAGCTGCCGTGTTTCTTCGGCTGCTTCTGCTGAGATGCCAAAGTTTCGATCGCCCGTTATTTCTGGAAGGGCGAAGAAGGGATCCACCTTTTGCTCTGTCTGTGTCCGAGTTCTTGGTCGGCTTTCGTCGTCGTTCGCAGACTCAGCACTTGTGTCTACAGTGGCGAGAGCAGCCGTCTGTGCTGCTGCTGCGCTGCCGTTCGCCTCGTCGTTCGCCAGCCTGTACTCGGGAAGGCGGAGGTTCTTTATGTAGCGGGGATCGTCGCCTAGGAGCACAGACATGAGACGCGCGAACTGGACAACGTGCTGCTGCTCGTTTGTTATGACGTCCAGAGCCCGCGTGGCCAGCGTCCGAAGTGTCGTCGCCGTGTACGTCCTACCGATAGCCGGATGTGCAGGTACCTCCGACGGGTGGGCTACGGGCCGCAGAACTTCGTCTAGTCTCACCTCGCTGTATGGATTGTCGCTGTCGCTGTCGTCGCTGTCACTGTCCGGGCCGTCGCCGAGGGTGTCGCTAGGGCCGTCTACCCGCCTGCGCTTGTAAACGACCGCTCGCTGTCCACCACCGTAGCTGACGAGCCGCACGCCGAAGCCCGAGTATGACGCAGATGCCAGCTTGCCCTCGTGGACGTGTTTTGCCCCCCGCTTCAGCTTGAAGCCGCGGTTAGTCACGCTGTCGCCTATGCTCTCGTCGCTGTCCGAGGCTGTGTCAGCTATGTCCTCAGGCGGCTGCGTCCATGTGTGCCGACAAACTTACCGTCGCCGTCCCGCGCGAGCGCCTCCTTGAGCGCCTCGAGCGCCGCCATCGAGCGCTGGTCCAGCATCTGTAGCAGACCAGGTATTGAGCGTCACCCCACGGCCTTATCGTCAGCCGCACGGGTCTGAGGTCATGAGCCAGAGCGTTTGCATGTCATGAGCCTGTGTGTTAGGTCATGGGCCCCAAACAGTTCTATGTCATGAGCCTATGCCAGGTCATGGGCCCAGGGTGGCACCAGGTGCATTCGTCTACGTCTATGTATGTACAGGGCCCGGTGGCGAGTCCGGCTCGCCGAGGGTTAACGACAGCACGACCGACTTGTCCGTGAGCGGGAGCACGAGGCGGAACGCGTCCGAGCCGTTGAGATAGTACCGGTGCAGACGCTTGAGCCGCACGAACCCCAGGTTCTCGTAGAGGCTCAGGGCGGACACATTGCTCACCTCGGCCTCCAGCGCCACCTCGTCCACGTTGTGTGCCTTGAGCGCCTTTATTGCCCGGGCGACGAGCTCCTTTCCGATCCCACGTCCCCGGAGGGACGTGTCGACGGCGACCATGGCTATGTAGCCGCGCGACTTGTTGCGGCCGTGGATGTTGCGGTAGATGTTGCACACGATGCAGCCCACGGGCTGTCGCGTAGCGGCGTCCTCGGCGAGGAACGTCAGGTCGGGCCACTCGTACATAAAGTAGCGGTACACGTATATGCTGTAGGGCTCCGAGAGGTCGTGGTAGGTGAGCCGCCGGATCGCCTCGATGTCCTCCATCTCCCGGTCCTTGTCGTACCGGCGGTACGTGACCGCCGCGCTGCTCTTCGCCATGTTGATGGCCAGACCTGAGCCGCACGGGTGAGCCGCATCACGTGCCACATCACGTGCCGCACGACTGAGCCGCACGACACGCGCCGCACAGCTGAGGCGGCGCGTCACGCGTTATCTTATCAGGGCGCAGGAACGCAAGCACGTCAGTCGCCTTCACCAGGTCACGACAACATCTGGCACCAACAGTCCGGCCAAAGAATGCGAAATGAGAGTTCTCAGCGCCTTCAGCGGCGATTCCGCTGACGCGGATGTCTCCTCCTTCCTCTCGTGAGTGTGCTAGCGGTGCTGCAGGCCGCCAAGTCTGCTCTCGGACGCTGCTGACACAGCCTGAAGGAGCTCAAGCGGTGGGTGGAGGACAGATTCAAGGTCCCTGAAGCATCGCAGCTGCTCCTCACTGAAGGTGCCACGCAGCTGCGGTTCGAGAACGCTGCAAACGTAGGCACTGTCTTCTTGTTTGACCGCCGCCACTTCAGTGGCACATCGGACGTTGTGCTGCCTGAGGTGGTTTCCCCAGATCTGCCAGTGCCCTCACTGGACGACATCCCGGGGGACGCCGACAGCAGTGTCCCCGTTCTGGCCGCATTTGCTGCGCGGAGCCGCGCGGTACACCAGTGTCTCAGCGCAGCACAGGCCGTGCGCACTGAGACGTCCGCTGAGCTGAACCGGTGCCATGTTATCTTGAGGGCAGCGGATGTGGCCCTGGCGCATTTGAAAAAGTACTGCAGCAATCTGGAGAATGACTTCCGCCGCGTAGCCGATGTCACGAGGGCTCTGGACGAGCATGCCGGTTACGAGCTCGACTGGAAGGGCGCGCTCAACACTCTGGAGCAGCTCCCGTTGCTGCCACAGTTTTCAGGCGGCCTCGAGAACGCGCGACTGGCGAGCTGGGTGGACGCGGAGGAGACTGGGCGAAGCGGTGCAGCGCTGGAGGCCCTTTTGGACGGCATTCGGCGCGATCTGGGAGTGCTCGACTCAGATATCCAGTCTGTGATGGCTGAGGGCCGCCAGCTACAGGGCTCCGTTCTACGGCAGAAGGATGGCGTCCCGCCCTCGGAACGGCAACGTCGGTGGTCAGACGGCGGGACGGGCACCGCAGACGACCCTCTCAATACGGCACACCATCTCGGCGAGTTGGAGAGTATTGTACGCCGGATCCAGGCGGACTGCGAGTACGTTGCGACGCTGACGGACAGCCCATCACATATTGCAAAAGCTGTGCGGATCGCAAAGCTCCACTCTGGCCTTGCGCCGACTGTGCGTGATGTGGCAACTGCGCTACAAGGCAAGTACGACGCCGTGGCGAGCCAGAAGCGCCAGGCACAGACAGCGTCGCTACGGTTTCTACGGCAGCTCAGTGCCATTCAAAGCAGGACCAGCGTCATGCGGAGCAAGCTCACTGCCCTTGGTCAACGGCTTGAAGAAGCAGAAGCACAGCGCACAACCCTGGGTAGAGTCGTAGATCTACCGTTTGTTTACGGCGCACTCCTCATCGAGCACGCTCGACGCAGTGAATGGAGAGCGCAATTAGGCAAGCTGGTTAGCGATGCAGTGACAGATGCTGCGGTATGGCACGATGAGGAACAGAAACGGCGTGCCCGGTGGCGGCGGCAGTATGGTGGCGTACTGGGGGTGCTCAAGCGGGTCGGCGGTGACGGCGGCACAGTGGAGCAAGTTGTCATTTCGCTGGATCCAGCCGAGACTGCCGATCCTAGTGTCAAGCGGAGCGATGTGGAGGCTTATTTGGAGCGTCTCAAACGTCTCGGTCTTGAGGAAATGTGGCAGGAGCTCAAGAAAGAGTATGGCCAGATGTCCGTTACGCTCGGCCGGAGGAAGGGAGTCCTCGGAGACAACAGACAGCCCATTCACATTTTCAAAAGTGGTGCCTCAGTCATAGAAGGGGAGGTTCCCGGGACGATCCCGACAAGTGCTGTCAAGAGCTACGAGAGCCGCATCCGGAAGCTTGAGGACTTGCTTCACCGCCAGCAGATGCAGATGCAACGACAGCAGCTGGGTGGCACGCCCGTTGCTTCGCCTGGAGGGACCGGGCTCGGTCACTTTTCAAACCAAAGCCAATCATCCCAGCTCCCCGTCACGCCAGGACCTGGTGGCTACTTTGCTCAAGGCGGCCAAGGAGCCGTCCAGAGTCCGGCACCTGGGGCCCCAGTGGATAGAGCAGCACAAGAGCGACTGCGGGCACTGGAAGAGCAATGTTCACGGGACTCAGCAGAAATTCTGGAGCTGCGGGAGGCAAAGAAAGCGAGCATGGTGCAGGTGACGGAGCTGGAGAGCAAGCTGGCAGCCGCCGAGGCTGAGCTTCAGGTCGCTGCGCAGCGGGTTGAGGAAGCCGAGACGCGGGCGTCGGATGCTGAAAACATGAAGAGCGACCTGCTGGCGAACATGGCAGGCAAAGAGAGCGAGTTCAGCCACGAAAGACGACGGCTGGCGGAAGAGATCAGCGAGCTCAAGCTGAAGGTGGAGGAGCTTGAGGAGATGGCAGAGTCTGAGGACAGTCGCATTCGCAAAACAGAGGCTGCACGTGATGATGAGATTGCACGTCTGGAGTCGCAGCTCTCGTCTCTCAGAATTCGGGAACACGAAGGTGCGAAGGAGCGGAATCGGATTCAGGGCCAGTTGGACAGACACTCCGTACGTCTCCGCGATTTGAGCCAACGGCTCTACACAGCTTACATGCGGAGCCACGAGTTGCTGTCTGCAATCGGGCTGCAGGCAGTCAAAGAGGTCGACGAGCAGACTGGTGAAGTACTGTCGTTCCAGGTAGTGCGGGTGAAGGGACAGCGAAAGTCCTCGCGCGCAAGACCGAATGGAAACGGGGAGCGGCAGGATAGCTTGGGCCGTCGGACTAGCATTGACGGTCGGCGGCGCTCCAGCGCGGATCGCGGTGCTGTTGACACTGGGCCGAGCGCTGACCGACGGGTGAGCGAAGAGCGCGCTCTGGACAACACGGCGATGACGCCAGCCAACAGCAACGACAGCACTGGGTCGCGAGGACCACCGGAGGTTGATACAAAGATACTCTACTGGATGGACAGCCTGGAGGATGATGATCGCAGCGAAGAGGAGCGCTATAACAGCTATGTGAACACGGTGTACATTGACCACGACGTGTTCCGCGACGGGGTGGTCAACCGGTTTTCGTCGATGGAAGAACTGGCACGGAAGCTGATGCGGTACCGCGACAGAGCGCATCGCAGCGAGCTCGACTCCCGGCACAAGATTGCGTTCCGCGCCTTCAAGCAGGGCGACCTGGCTCTCTTCCTGCCGACGAAAGAGCCTGCCGGCAAGTCTGGCACGAACCCGTGGGCCGCGTTCAACGTGGGTGCGCCCCACTACTTTCTCAAGCCGTCGGGTTCGCACAACCTACAGAACAGGGACTGGCTGGTGGCGCGCATCACGCGCATCGAGGAGCGGGTTGTGAACCGCATCAAGGGCGTCCCGGAGGACGACAACCCGTTCGACCTGAGCGACGGCCTGCGGTGGTACCTGATTGAGGCCGAGGAGGAGAAACAATAGACATGTATTTGTACGGGTGGCAACTGTCACGTGACGGGCAGGGCTAGGGCTGCTGTAATCTTGGCGCCCTGCGCCGCTCCTAGAACGGTCAGGGGCAGTTGTCACGTGTTGGGGGAGTCGAGTCAGGGCCCGGGCCTTGTGGGCCCTGCGCCGGTGGCGACTGTCACGTGCTGGGGGAGTCAGGGCCCTGGCGTTTTGGGGCCCTGCGCCGCAGTGGCGACTGTCACGTGCTGGGGGTGACGTCAGCGCCTCGTAATGTGGAAGCGTCGCGCCAGGTGGCGACTGCCACGTGCAGGGAGGCGCAGGGCTAGGGCTTGCACAATCTGGAAGCCCTGCGCCGCTCCCAAAACGGCAGGCGACAAACAGCAACGTCCCAACGCTAGAGGCCAGCCTTGACCATCAAGTAGACGGACACAATGAGCGCGCAGCCACCGCCTTCGGTTCCGGCGTCGCAGGCCGGCAGCTGGAGCTCGTTCCTCAAGAGCATTGCGAGCTTCAACGGAGACCTCGCCAGCCTAACGGCCCCGCCCTTTATCCTCAGCCCCGTGTCGCTGGTAGAGTTTAGCAAGTACTGGGGCGAGAACCCTGAGCTGTTTGTGGCGGCCAGGGACGAGCCAGACCCTGAGCAGCGCATCCTCAAGGTGCTCAAGTGGTTCTTGTCGACGCTGCGCTCGCAGTACTCGTCGCGCTCCGAGAAGCTGGGGTCCGAGAAGAAGCCCCTCAACCCGTTCCTCGGCGAGTGCTTTGTGGGCTACTGGGACACCGCACGGGACGGGTCCACGGCCGGGGGCGGCGATGCGACCCACCGGCAGCACCTGGTGTCTGAGCAGGTGTCGCACCACCCGCCCGTGACCGCGTACGCCATCTGGCAGGACGGCGTGCATCTCGAGGGCTACAATGGCATCAAGACGACGTTTAGCGGCACCACGATCGGCGTCAAGCAGTACGGCCACGCTCTGTACAGCATTGAGGGCCTCGACGAGACGTACCTCATCACGCTGCCGGCGCTGCATCTGGAGGGGCTGCTAACGGGACGGCCGTTCGTCGAGCTCGAGGGCAAGAACTACATCCAGTCGTCGACCGGGTACAACGCGACGGTGGAGTACTCGGGCCGGGGGTACTTTAGCGGCAAGTCTAACACGTTCAAGGCCAAGATCACCCGCAACGCGGAGCCCAAGAAGACGCTGTACACGGTGTCGGGCCAGTGGAGCGGGCTGTCGAACATCAAGAACGAGGTGACGGGCAAGGAGGAGGCGTTCTTGGCGGCGCAGGACCTGCAGAAGCTCGAGCTCACGGTCAAGCCCATCGAGCAGCAGCACCCGTACGAGTCGCGGCGCGCGTGGGCCAAGGTGGCGGACGCCATCAACGCCGGTGACTACAACCTGATCTCCGAGGAGAAGTCTAAGATCGAGAACGAGCAGCGGCAGATGCGCAGGGACGAGGAGGCCGCGGGACGGGTGTGGCCGCGGCGCTGGTTCAGACAGGTGGCGGTCAAGGACGATCCTGTGTACACGAGGCTGTCGGAGCTGGCGGGCGTGTCGACCAGCAACGCGCACTCGTCGAGCTCGACGGTGCTGACTGGCAGCGACAAGGAGAAGGACAAGCACTGGCGGTTTGTGCGCCAGCAGTACGACGAGGGCGACATCAAGGTGTAGGTGTAATGGAACCGTTTTGTGTTATCTATGCGTTATCTCGCGTCGGGGCTGCAGGGGCGTGCGTTATCGGGGCGCGCGGATTGGGAAGTTGGGGTTAGGGCTGTGCGCGAGAAACTAAGACAAGGAGAGGAAGGTGGAGCCGGCGCGTTGAGGTGTGGCGGGCGCCGTGCGCGCGCGCGACAACCCTGTTGGGTTGGGTGCCTTTTTGTTTTGGCTGCGATCACGCCGGAATGTGTTTCAGGCCCGCCAATTAGTGCTTGCAGCGGGGCGCGCGGCGGTACGAGAGTTACGCAGCGACACTAGGGGTGATGCCGCGGTAACTGCGAGAACGTGCGCGGATATCTGGGCACGGCCGCCGTGCCATCAACGGGGGGGGGACGTGGCCGAACGCCAGTTTGGCGAGGGAACAGGGCGCCGCGGGACGTGCACCGCGGAAAACGGTGTAGGCGTGGAGCGGCGTGGCCAGACACGGCGAGGACGGTGGCCGCGACGGGCGGAACGGCGGTCCAGAGGCCGGATCGGACGTCCGACCCAGGGGCCCTGGGGCCCTCCCAGCACAAAGCTGGCCACCAAAAAGCAAGCCGCAGGCAGCCGCCCAAAGGAGGGCTGGCTGTTTTCGCGAGGGTAAGGGTTGTTAGATGAATAGCAAAGCACACACACACTCCCACGCAGCCATAGTATATAGCCTGTTATCCCCTCCTCCCACAGAAACCGCCATACAACACATAGTAAAAAGGCACACTATACAAAAAGGTGAGCGAGGGAAAACGGGGGGCATATTAGACGGGTGGTCCCAACGCGGGGCGGGGGCGACAGAACATCAAAGGGGGGCAGAGCAGAGGGGTCTGAGGGGGTGTGTGTGCTACAGTGTGCCAGTGCGAGGGCCCGGACGGCCACGGTGTTGCTGGTTGTGGCCGGCCACTGCGCCAATGGCCCGTGGCGCCGACGGCGGGCCACCAGGTCGCCAGCACGGCTGCCCGGCGCAGCGCCGAGGTCTCGGGGGTCGGCGGTGCGTAGAGAAAAAAAAACACCTCCACAGCCGGTGCGCCGGCGCAAGGG
>JANJPH010000325.1:0-11235 GCA_030407195.1 [Candida] tunisiensis
CCGGCCCGCCACGGCCTGCCGGCGCACCACAGCCCGCCGGCCTCATCTGTGAGCTTATGCCAGGTCTATCTCGCTACCAGTGCCTATCAGCGGGCTGCCCGGCGTCAGATGGGCCCAAAGCCACCCCCTGGCGCGCCCGGCAGCACGCCGCCGCGGGCATCGGGCACGCCCGACCCCTCTGTGAGCTTAAGCTGAGTCTATCGTTGGCCAATGCCCGTTCAGCCGTGCTACACTGCCCCATGCGCCGGAGATAACGCGAGCCGTCGGCGTCGCTGTACGGAAAGCACCGTAACGACGGCGCCGGCGAGCTTTGTGTCCGTGTCTTTATGTCCATGCCTTCAGCCGTGCCGGCTGCCTAGCTTACACCCGGCTGTAGCACGCCGTAGGGCCCCGGCGCCGGCCAGCCCGCCTGTGGCTGATGAGCCTGTCTCGCACTGTCGCAGCCGGCGTAGCAGCGGCCGCCCACGTACAGCCCGGTCAGACCCGTCTCGAGCGAGCTAAAGCGCCACGGTCGCGGCAGCCGGCCCGTGGCCTCGGCTCGCACCGGGCCAGCCTCGTCTCGGACTGAGGCGGCCTCGTTTTGCCCGAGCCACCCGCCCATGGCCCCCATGCCCGCCGGCCGAGACGCACAGCCTGAGCCGCACAGCCCAACGTCAATGGACGGGCGCCGGAACCAGCCCCAAGCATGTTCGGAAACAGCACAGCCTGGGGCCGTGGCGCGTTCGGGGCCGCCGCCTCGGACCCCGGCAGCTCGGATCCCGCCGCCTCGGGCGCCGCCTCGGCCTCTGGCACCGCCAGCCAGCCGTTTGGCCAGCCGTTCGGCCAGCCATTCAGCCAGCCGTTCGGACCGTTTGGCCAGCCAGCAGCGTCGGCGTTCGGCCAGGCTCCTCCCCAGCCTGGTCTGAGCCAGCCCAGCCCGCCTGAACCCGGCCCGGGCGGCTCCGTCCCCGCTGGCGGGCCCTTTGGCAGGTCTCCCTTCTCGGACGCCAACCGATTCCAGAACGCAAACGCCAGCAAGAGCGGCCGCGGATGGTTCAGCAAAAGCCGCGCTGGACCGCCCCAGGGTCCCGTCGTGTCTCTGGCCTCCATCGGCCACGCAGAATTCCGGCCCAGGCCTCGCAAGCAGCGGCCAACCCCGTCGTACCTCATCGAACAGCCGTTCATCGACACGGTCGTGCGCGCCCCCGACCCATGGGATGTTGCGAACCAGCAGCGCCTCCTCGAAATTGAGGCGTCTCACGCCGCTAGCGACATCCAGACATGTGTCACGGCAATGCAGGAGATGCGAGAGCGCGAGCGGACCGAGATGGAGTCCCGCGGGCTCGTCGACAAGCAGGACGTCCGCAAGAACCTCACCGAGGCCATCACGTTTGTAGGCTCGTGCCAGGACATGTGCCCCACGTTTGAGCGCGTTCGCCGCACGTTCGAGAACGATGTCAAGAAGGTGGAGCGTGATCCAGCAGGGCGCGGCGCGGCCAGAGACCGGGCTGTCAAGGCCTTCTCACGGCCTGCGGCTGGGCAGCCACCTCCGCTACCGTCCGACGTACGACCGCCGTCCGTGCTCGTCCGCACACTCGACTATCTGGTGGATAACATACTTGACACGTTGCCCGACAACTACGCATTCCTGTGGGATCGCACCCGTAGCATCCGCCAGGACTTCACCTACCAAAACTACAGCGGGCCAGAGGCGGTGGCTTGCAACGAGCGCATTGCGCGCATCCACATCCTCAGTCTACACACAATGGCGGGGTCGGATCAAGAGTTCTCAAAGCAGCAGGAGCTCGAGCAATTCAACAAAGCTCTTCAGACCCTGTCAGAGCTCTACAACGAACGCCGCAAAAGGAACGCTCCTGACAGCCCTGATGAGGCTGAGTTTCGCGCTTACCAACTCGTCAGCCACATTCGTGACCCTGACATTGAGCGGCAGGTACAAGAACTCCCCGCACATGTGTTTGCGGATCACCGGGTCCAGGTGGCGTTGCGGCTACGAGGGCTGATGCAACAAAACAACCTTCACGAGCGTGGGTACTACAACAACGAGAACTGCCCCAATCTATATGCTGAGCTTTTTGCTGTTCTCATGGATCCCGACTCTGATATACCGTTCCTGTTGCGCTGTCTCGCTGAGAGTCACTTCAATGAGCTACGATTGTACGCTATCAAGGCCCTGGCGCGCTCTGTATCACGCCGCAGCAAGCCCATACACGCGGATCATGTTGCTGCTGTCCTCGGTTTCGACTCTGAAGCTGACACCGTGGCCTTCTGCGCCCACTTTGGAATGGTCGCCAGCCCGGAGCAAGGCCGCTCTGTCATAGATGTCGCGGGGTACAACCAGAAAGAAGTGCAGGATGCCGCGCCACTCAAGCCGCCATTTTCACAACGGATCGATGCCCTACGCAACCGTAGACCTCTCTCGTGGTTCGTCAATAAGCGAGAGTCAGCGCGCAGTACTACTTCCATGATCCCTCCCATTACCTTCGCGCCGCCACGAGCGCCCGTGAGCAAGACGCCGTCACTAGCGCCCGTGAGCAAGCCCTCGCCTCCAGTGCCAATTTTCAGCTTTGATGTCGCGAAGCAGGCTGCCTCGACTACAGAATCCAAACCGGTGTTTGAGCCAGTAAAGGTAGCTCCTCCATCTGTCCCCCGGTTCGACTCAAGCAGCCTAAAGACTTTTACTGTCGCCAAGGTAGAGACGAAAAGCTCATCTGACATTTCGCCGCTACATACGCAGCCGGCAACGCCAGAGAGGGCGCCGTCTCCGCCTCTCGAGCCACCAAAGAAGCAGCCATGGTTTGATGACAGCGACGTGATGTCCGCAGCCACGCGTCTCGTGGCAGAGGTCGTGAAGGCTGAGGTGGACCGCATCGCACACGACAGCCTGGCACGGAGACAGAAGCAGCTGAGTCGATCACGCACGCTCCAGGCGCTTACGGAGCAGGTCTATCGTGACATTGTAACTGAAGTCGCGCGCGAAACCATAATGGAATCAGTGGCAGACGCTGCCAACAAGCGACGGTTGACGCGACAGCTGTCCCGGGCTGTCTCAGTGGCTTCTGAACGAGCACTTTTGCGGCGCGCTGAACGGCAACGTCGCGCAGAAGAGTGGACAAAAGTCCGTCAGAGCCTCGGAAAGCGACGGCGGCAAGTTAGCAGCCGCCGTGCAAGCAGCTCAGCGCGCCAGTCGCCTTCAGCCGCGACTGGCATTGCCAGTGAAAACCGGTTCGCCGTACTGGTTGGCGAAGAGGAGCGAATTGAGGCAGCAAAGACGGCTAGGGAGCGAGCAACGCGGCTACTGGAGACAACAGATTTGGAGACGACACTTGTGCCAGGCATTGAGCGTGCCTTCAAACGAAGACGTGTCTTTGACGGGCACACTCGTGTGGCGGTTTTCAGCGCAGACTGGACGGGCCCTGCTGGGGCTTGGGTCTGCCGCAAGCTTGGCCTCGTTGCCTTCGCACAGCCTGACGGCACGTCTGTTGTGGAGTCAAGACAGATACGGACCAAAACATGCACCGTGGAGATAGGGGCCCTCGACAATGACGCAGCAAATCATACGGTGACCGGGTTGCTGCTGTTTGAGTGTGGCGTACAGAGCGAGGACTACGACGTACGAGCTTTGGGCGCGGTCCTAGACGCCTTGCAAAGCCATACGCACTACCGCTTGGCAATCTTGCTCCTGTGGTGGGGTGATGATGACGGCACCACCGCCTTGGAACGAATGATGGCCGCAGCGGGCATCGATGGAGCTCAGATCACGCGGGGCGAAAACGACTACATTAGCTCCGTTGACGTCTTTAGTCTCCGTCACGACGGTGGCCTTGGCCTGGAGCAAGGGCTCCGCGCGCTCGGGCAGGCGTTCACGGCCCAATTGACCCCTCAAGGGCTGAGTGTACGTAACGCCAGCGCGGAGGCCAAGGCGCAGGCTGCTCTGGACCGCCGCGCCCGTGAGGAGAGAGAGCAGCGGGAGAAGGAACGGAAGGAGCGCATGCGCAGGGAGGACGAGGCCGACAGACGGCTTTCCAGCCTTCACAAGCTGGCGCGAGATTTTCCATTTCCGACGAACGGCGAAATTACGTCAAAAAAGCGCAAGACAGTGCCTCGACCCCAGCCAGCCATCCGGGCGCCTGAACCCCAGATCGTCCCTAGGGGTGTTCGTGACCTACGAAAGCTAATCGCTGGCATAGGACAGCCCTCGAGTCGAGGTGGGTAAATCGCGCACGGCACAACCAAAAATCTGTGTATACTAGAAACCCAGGAAAATGCATTATGAGAGATATTGTACAGTCATTGATCATGAGATATAAATAACAGAGCGCTGTGAGCGGACGAGCCAGCCTAGAAGAACACCTCGTTGCAAAGACAGGACGTGTGCGGCCGTTTGGGACTCCCCGACGTCAGCGGTGGCGATGACGGCTTGCCCTGCGGCAAGTCCGTGAACGAGTATATCCGCTTGCGAATGCCGTACCGTCCGTCATCATCATCGGCAGCAGCGTCCGCTTCTGCTGGTGAAGCGGCGTAGAACTCAGTTGCCAAAGCATCAGACCGCGGAGGAAGGATCATCTGCGCCTTGCCATGCGCCGTGGAGTCAAGCTTGCCGTTGCGTCGCATGAGGGACTCAAGAGCGTATATGCGCAGAAAGTCAGGATTCATCCTGATCTCGCGGTGGCGCACCAGAGGAGGGATGGTGTACTCCATGTTGTACGTTTGGAGCGGGATGGCCGGCGGCGGAGAGCTCGATGCCGGTTGCGACACCGCATCTGGAGGACTTGCACTGTGCGCCCCACTGAGACGGGACGTGCGAGCCGGCGCGGACGCAGCACGAGGTGGCGGAGGAGACGCCGGTGGCATTAATGCGATACCAGCGATGCCACGATTGGGGATCGACAGCATGGGCGAGGGGAGCTTCTCGTCGGTTGATCGCGGCGAGAAGCTGAACGAGTAGTCGTTCTGCCGATGGAAGTTCTCCTGCGACGCAGACAACTGGCTGGCGGCCGACTTCAGTGCTTTAAACGACGCTGTCAGGTTGGATACGAACGAGGCCTTCTTCTTCGGTGGCGATGTCGACAAAGATGGCGACCGCGACGAGGAGGCGTTGTTGGCCATGGCACTCCGCGGCGCTCGGTCCTCGGTGCTATCGTCCTCACCGTCGCTTTCATCGCTCAAGGGATGCGACTCTGCGGCGCGGCGATGGGGCGGCCGGAGCGACATGCTGCGCTTTCGGGTCAGTATCTGGTTGAGCTTTTGGGTCGCCTGATACGAGTCGTTGAGGTTGCTCATCGAGTGGCTCTTTGCGTCGTCCAGCGTGTACGGCCGAGCGTCTGGCACACGGCTCTTCTCGAGGTCTAGTGCGCGCGACAGCCGGCTCTCCTGCTGACGCACCGAGCTGGGGGAGCCGGGAGGGGTGGGCAGGCTGTACTTGCGGGCCCGGCGTCCATCTGAGGTCTGGGTGCGGTACACTCGCGAGTGCTGGTACGAGTCGCTCTCGTCGGACGACTCTGCCTCAGACTCGCTCGTTACGGTCACGGACGTGAGCGAGCTGCCCTTGGTCTTGCTGTACAAGGCATCGCTGTGGGTGGCGGCCGCACCGCGGATAGGTATTGCGCGCGAGTGGCGGTGGGGGTCGGCCGGGAGCGAGCTCAGCCGGGGGTGGGAGCGCTGGAACCGGGGCGGCGACTGGCTGCTCGAGTCGTCTGGTTTCTTGGTGCGCTGGGAGCCGTCGGAGCTGGTGCTGTTGGCTCGCTTTGCGGTCCTGCCACGTCGCTGCTTCGCATAGGCGGGCACGGGGATGGTAGTCGCCATAAGCAGTGAGCTTATGGCGGGGGATATCCGTGCTGAGTGGTGCAGGCCGCTGCGCCCGTTGCCGTTGTGAGCGGTTGTCATGTTGACGAGCATTTGCGGGCGGACGAGGACTGCTGTGGGGGCGGCTGGACACGGGGGACGGTGTGGTGGACCTGTTAGAGGCGGTGGTCGCTCTGTCTCCCGAGGAGGGACACGGCTAGATGGGGTGCTTGTCTCCCAGGGGAGTGTTTTGGTGATGGGGCGGCCTCGGAGTCGGGGGTTGTGGGTTTTGTCCAGACGCAGCGGGACACGCAGAGCTGGACACGAATCCGTGGACGTAGACGGGGCCCGTGGAACGGAAGAGAATGTGCTGGTGTGTGGAGGAGGTGATAGTATTTCGCGGTTTCACGAGAGGCCAATCCAGCTGACTGATTAACGACTTTGGCAGATGCGCTACGCAACGCGCCGACGCTTGCAGCGTTATGCGTCCCGTTGCGGCAGGCGGTCCGGCGGCCAGGGCCAGGGCCTGGCCCCGCCCGGCAGGCGGCACCCCGGCCGGGAGGTGGTCTGGTTCGCGCGATTGTCTTCCACGCCGGCAAGATATGCATCGTCCTCGTCGGGCTCCCCGCCCGCGGCAAGACTCACCACGCCGTCTCCCTCACCCGCTACCTCCGCTGGCTCGGCGTCAAGACCCACGCCTTCCACCTCGGCGACTACCGCCGCAAGCTCGCGCCCCCGGACTTTAAGGTCCCCGAGGACTACTTCCTCCCGGACGCCTCCGACGCCACCAAGCGCTTCCGCCACAAGGTCGTCAGCTCCTGTCTCGACGACATGGCCCGCTTCTTCAGCCAGGAAAAGGGCCAGGTCGGCATCTACGACGCCGTCAACCCCACCGCCGCCGGCCGCCGCGACCTCGTCCGCCGCTTCGACAAGCTCGGCGTCCAGTGCCTCTTCGTCGAGTCCATCTGCACCGACGACTCCATCGTCGCCCGCAACGTCCGCGACGTCAAGATCTCCTCCCCAGACTACGTCGGCTGGGACCCGGACGAGGCCGTCCGCCACTACCTCCGGCGCATCGAGCTCCGCATCCCCCACTACGAGGAGATGGCCGAGCCCGAGCTCAGCTACGTCAAGCTCATCAACGTCGCCGAGCACATCATCGTCAACAACTCCCAGATCGGCTACCTCCCCAACCGCATCGTCTTCTTCCTCATCAACACCCACATCAAGGGCGGCTCCGTCTACTTTGCCCGCGCCGGCGAGTCCGAGGACTCGGAGCTCAGCTACAAGAACGACCCCCCGCTCAGCGCCCGCGGCCGCACCTACGCCCGCCGTCTCACCGACACCCTCCTCGCCCACATGGAGGCCCGCCAGCGCGAGTCCGAGCAGCACCAGCGCGACGTCGAGCAAAAGCTCGGCGCCACCCACGCCCACAAGGCCCTCTCCCACGGGCCCCCGACCCAGGGCACCTCCACCCCGCTCACCCCGGACCAGGCAGCTGCCGCGAGCCGCAATCCCGCCACCGCCGACCACCAGCCCGGCCGTCTCGTGATCTGGACCTCGTCGCGCCTCCGCACCGTCCAGACCGCCGACTACTTCAAGGAGAAGGGCATCGAGTCCTACCAGCGCACCCAGCTCACCCAGCTCAACCCCGGTGTCGTCGAGGACATGAAGGACGACCAGATCCGCGCCGCGTACCCGGACGAGTGGCAAAAGCACCTCAAGGACCCGTACCACCACCGCTACACCCGCGCCGAGAGCTACCACGACCTCGCGGTGCGTCTGGAGCCGCTCATCATGGAGATGGAGCGCATCCCCGGGGACATCCTCATCATCGCCCACGAGTCGGTGCTGCGCGTCCTGTACGGCTACCTCATGGCCTGCACCGTCACCGACATCCCGACCCTCCGGTTCCCGCGGAACGAGATCGTCGAGATCATCCCGAACGCCTACTTTAACCAGCTCAACCGGATTCCCATTCCCGAGACGGACCCGTGACCGAGGGTTCCGACCCGTGGCCGATACCATTCCCGACCAGGCGACAGACCGACCCTCGCCGATTCCATTCCAGACAGCGCTCTACCGAATCGATACCCGGAGCGAATAGAACGAATACATTTGGGCCGTGCCCTCTAATCCACTTTTATCAGGAGCTTTGTCTTTTGGCGGTGCCGCCGCCAGTCGTAGTACTCCTCGCGCACAAACGACGCCCGCTCGCACGCCGTGTCCTTGATGTAGAACCACCGCGCGGGCGGCGTGTCGAGAAGGAGGTCCAGGATGCCCAGATCGCGCACCAGTATGACAAACACAAAGTAGCACACCCCGACGCCAGCCCCCACGGCGCCGCCGGCGATGACCTGCGCCAGCGAGTGGTAGTAGAGGTAGACGCGGGAGTACGCCACGAGGACGGCAAAGCAGGTGAGCGGCACGGCCCGGAGGACTTTTTTGCGCAGGCTGAAGTGCCGGACCCGAAACAGCATCCACAGCACAAGGTACGTCACGTAGTAGGCCATGAACTGGGCGTGGGCGGACGGCATGCCGTAGCCGTTGCCGAACTTGGGCCGCGCCTGCCGGAACTGGTTCTTGAGCCAGTGGTTGCACAGCTCGCACGCGAGCTGGCCGGCAAACAT
The DNA here is from genome assembly GCA_030407195.1 of [Candida] tunisiensis. Lineage (NCBI taxonomy): Eukaryota > Fungi > Ascomycota > Dipodascomycetes > Dipodascales > [Candida] tunisiensis. Next base: position 8,412 of record JANJPH010000325.1, read on the forward strand.
GAGGAACGTCTCTGCCTCGCGGCGGGACAGCATCTGGGTGGCGTACACCACGAGGATGGCCTGGGGCGCGAGCGACACCCACGCCAGCACGGCCGAGACCCAGTCGCTGTCGTTGTAGTAGACGACCGTGAAGTCGAGGGGGATGGGCGCGTACGCCGTGAGGTCCGGGACTGTCATTGTGCCATCCGTCTGCCGTTTTGTCGTCGCCTCTTCGCGTCGCGTTGCATGGCGTGCACGTGACGCGGCACGTGATGGTCTGGGTTTAGCCGCCTCCGGCTGCAGGGGGTGTCTGAGTTTAATGGCCCCGACGAAGGTGGCGAGGCCATGGTGGCGAGGGGGTGGCGGGGCCATGGTGGCGAGGCGGGCGCCTGCTGAGGCTGTCGGTTTGCGTCGGCGGAGGTCCGCGGCCGCTATAGGCTCGGCCAGCCGGCGCTGGCTGTCGCTGGGCTCGAGTGGCAACAGTGGTCTCCTCCTTCCCAGCGCCACGTGAGTGCCACCTGTACAATGCTATAGTGCTTCTGGAGCGTTTCTGCTTCTACAGCGGCGACGGACGCCCGAGGTGAGTGCACCACTGCTGAAACGTAGTGGCACCCGTAGAATGCGGTAAACGCTTCTGAGCAGCTCTGCTTGAATTGCAGCTTCGGCCGCCCGAGGTGAGTGCACCTTTATTGTACAATGAAGCGGTACTGCTGAACGAGCGGCTACAGCCTGAGACCTATACTGTACAACGCTATAAATGCTTCTGAAGCGTTTCTGCTTGAACACCGGCTACAGCCAGACGGTGAGGCACCTGTGTTGTACAATACTGCCGAGACGCAGTGGCACCAACAATGCTGTAAACGCTTCTGAGCAGCTTGCCTGAACAACGGCTACAGCCCGAGGCGTGAAGCACCTGTACAATACTGCTGAGACGCAGTGGCACCTACGATGCTGTAAACGCTTCTGAGCAGCTCTGCTTGAACAGCGGCCACAGCTCGTGTGACTGCACCTGTACAATACTGTCGAGACGCAGTGGCATCTACAATGCTGTAAACGCTTCTGAGCAGCTTGCCTGAACAACGGCTACAGCCGCCCGAGGGGAGTGCACCTTTATTGTACAATGCTATAAATGCTTCTGAAGCAGCTTCTGCTTGAACGAGAGCGGCGAACGGGCGCCCGTCTCGGGCGACGCCGTGCGCGAGCCCCGCCTGTCGCGCTGGAACGTGATCCGCAGGTTGTCGTCGTCGGACGGCGGCGAGTCCACCTCCATCGCGTCTGGCAGCGGCGTGGCGGACGCTGACCGGGCCGCTGCGCCCTTGGCTGGCTGCACAGCCGTCGCAGGGATGAGCTCCTCGGCCTGCGGCTCGGCCACCTCGCTCGAGTCGCCGATCTCGACGACCTGCGTTCGCCGGGGCGTGCGCCGCGGCACAGGGCTCGAGCCAAGCGCCAGGAGGTCGGCAGAGCTGACCCGCGCCCGTTTCCGCGCGGGAGACGTCCCGGCGTCGCGGCCAGGCACCAGCTCAGGCGGGAACTCTGGCAGCCGCTCAAAGAGGTCCTCGTCGGTGTCCGGGTCCGCCTTGAGCCGCAGCAGCACGCTCCGTAGGGACTCGCGCTTGGTGTCGAGGTCCTTGCGGCCCAGCATTTTCAGGATGGAGCGTCCCCGCAGCACAATCAGCGCTGTGAACTCGTCAGGCCGCTGGAGGTACTTTTCCATGTAGTGGATGAGGTAGACGCCACAGTCGCAGTAGTTGTTTTGCACTGGGACCGCCACCTTCTTGGTGTTGATGGCCTCGACGTCAATGGCCACGCCCTTTTTGTCGCGCGCCTCCTCTTGTATATAAGCTTTCAGTATCTTGCAATCGTCGATGTGCTTGAGCCCGAGCGAGTCAAACACCAACAGCCACGGCTGGTCCTTCTCGTCGGCGGCGCGCACGTCGGCGAGCAGGGCAGGCAGATTGTAGAGCACAATCACGTACCAGTGCGCGTTGGCATTGATGGGCACAACAACGAACCGGCGGCTGAAAATGTCTACTTTGGACGTCCAGCTGCGCACCTTGTCAAAGCCGCCGTCCTCGCGGGTCAGCACCGAGTAGAAGAACGTCGAAAACAGGTATATCGAGTTGGCCACGGCCTCGCCGCGGTACCGTCGCACATGGGCGCATATCAGCATCAGGAAGAACTGTATGAGGTTGTCGTTCAGGAACTCCTCGGGCTGGAGTCGGGAGTAGTCGCTCTCGTCGATCTGGGGGAACTTGCGCCCGTCTACGTTGCCAGCGAGCGTCAGCGTGCCCCCGAGCGGCGGCGGCGGCGGCGGCGGGGTCCGGAGACGCCGCTTGCGCCGTGGCGGCTCGCTGGCGGGTATGGCTGGCGCCGGCTCGCCGTCGGCCATGGCCTTGGCCTCCAGGCGCACGCAGTCGACGGTGACACGCTCGAACGACGGGCCCCAGACGTCCCTGAACGTCGCCAGGAGCTCGTCGCGCGTGGAGATGAGCGAGATGTCAAACTGGACCAGCACGCGGTCCGACCCAAAGTAGAACAGCGCCTGCTCGGACGCCTGGCAGTACTTGACGAGGGCGATGTCGGCGCTATACCAGGGCCCTGGCCGCAGGTTGGTGCCGCGGACGGTCATTTCGAGCCTGCTGCGGCCGTGGCGCCGCCAGCGCTTTGTAATGAGCATCTTCATCTCGTCGCGGGCGTCGACCTTGGGGCCGACGCGGACCGACTTGAGGTCGACCGCGAGGTGGGTGGTGGGGCAAGCTCCTCGAGAAGCAAATAGACGTCCAGATCAAGCGCGAGCTGCAGTCTGACGGCGGTGCGCTCGCCTCCTTTGTCGAGCGCATCGTCG
>JANJPH010000326.1:0-11211 GCA_030407195.1 [Candida] tunisiensis
CCAGCACCTACAGCACCGTCAGCACGGCGTCCGTGGACACGGCCAACGGCGGCGACGGCTCCGACCTCCAGCGCCACGCGTCGGTCGCGTCGACCGCTAGCTTTGGCTCGCTCCTCGGCTCGCTGCGCCTGTCGTCCCTGCCGGTCGACGCCGACAGGCTCCTCGAGCACCAGCGCGAGGCAGCCGGCCAGGACTACGACGACGATGGCGCCACGACGCCGGGCGCATACGGCCACGACGCCACCATCCGCAGGGTGCCGCGCGACGACTACGGCTTCCCTGAGCCGCAGGACGACGGCGCCGCGCCGCCGCAGCGCCCGTCCATGCCACGGCTCGGCTCGCACAACACGCTCACTGGCGAGCAGGGCTACCGCCCGAGCGAGCCGTACCGCGGCCACAGGTACCACGCGTCTGTGAGCACTGTCAACACAGAGTACCACACGCCGCTCACGGAGAAGTCCGAGTTTGACTTTGGCAATACCACGCCGGGCCGGTCAGAGACGCGCCCGCCGGGCCGGCCGTCGCTGGATCCTGGCGAGGGACGGCCGTCCATGGACAGGGCTGACTGGCGGTCGGCGGAGAGGCCGTCCGTGGATCGCGACGAGCGGCCGTTCGCGATGGCTCAGGGCAATGACAGCAACAGCAGCCTGGGCAGCAGCAGCAGTGCTCGGAGCGGCGAGCACAAGCCGCAGCCCCGGCAAATGTCGCCGGGACGCCAGCAGCATAGACAGCAAAGCACGGGGTCTGGTTACTTCTTCCAGGCCCACGGCGGCCACGGCCAGAGTCCTGCACAGGGATCCGCTCACGCGAGACGGAGTGCGCTGACGCCTACGCTGCCGCACCAGATGCAGAACGCGCCGTTCCAGCTGCTGACCCCGCCGCCGCTCAGTGGTAGCAGCCAGCGGCAGCAACGGCAGGCCACTCCAGACAGTGCTCTTCGGCGGCCGTCGACAAGCCGGCAGGCCAGCCACTCGGGAACGACGGCACCAGCGAACGGCGTGCAGCTGGCGTCCGACCTGACGCCCGAGGAACATGTGACGCTCGGCATCACGCTCCATGAGGAGGGAAACTTCCGGGAAAGCTCGTACCATTGGCAGTATGCAGCATTCAAAAACGACTCGACTGCAATGCTGTTGTATGGCCTTGCGCTCCGCCACGGGTGGGGGATGCGTACAAACCCAACAGAAGCGCTGCATTGGCTTAAGAAAGCCATGGCGAGCATCCAGGCCATGTCGTCGGCGGACGGCGGGCTGCCAGACCTGTCGCAGCTGCTGGACAGCGGGGGGAAGAAAGGTAAGAAGAGCGGTGCCATGGTGACGCCGCCGGCGGGGGACGCGGCCAAGGCGGACGGCAAGGGCAGCAAAGTGTCGACCATAAAGAAGGCCCATGTTGGGCTGGCGCTGTACGAGCTTGGAATGAGCTACTTGCATTCATGGGGCACGGAAAAGGATGAATCCCTCGCGTTGCATTGCTTCGAGTTGGCGGGATCGCTCGGCGACGCGGACGCGCTGTGCGAAGCCGCCGCATTGTGGATGCACAATGGGCCGCAAGGGCGGAAGAAGGACCTGTACCGCGCGGCCCAGCTGTACCGCCAGGCAGCGGAGCGCGGGGCGTCCATGGTCGGCAACTCGTGGATATACAAGGACAAGTATAACGAAGACAAGCGAAAGAAGAAGAAATAACGACATAATGAATGTATAATATGTGACAGAGAGGGAGAGATAGGAGCGGACCTGGCAGGGAGCGGAGTGCGCGCGGCAAGGCACGATCGAGCAGACAGCATGTCGACCGAGGCAGCGCACCCTGGACGGCATGGCGACGGAGGGAGCGGCACCATATCGAGTGGGCGCAGCATGCTTTCCTAGACGGCATATCGACCGAAGAAGACCTCGCCAACAAATATGCCTGCCAGGACCGACATAAAGTATCCGACATTGAGCGTCATGACTATGAGCATGAGGAGGTATGAGACGCCTGTGATAATAAGCTGGCAGAGCGCCCTGGGGATGTCGACCGATATGCGCCAGGGCCGGGGTGCCTTGAGCAGGTAGTCCGAGGGCGGTGATCTGGGGTGGTGCTGGGCGGCGGGAGGGAGCGGGGTTTCCTTTGCGTGGGAGGCGTTTGGGTCGGCGTACTCGTCGTCGGAGCCGACGTCGAACTCGGGGTCGTTTTCGTCGACGACGGCGACGACGTAGCCCTTGAGGGTGTGTGCCCAGTAGCGCTCGAGGCGGAATTTGACCACATACAGGACCCGATAGACGCAGGCGAGGACGATTATGAAGATGCAAGTGGCAGCGTACTGGCCCTCGGTCCTCGGGGTCCACGCGTTGCTAAAGAGGGGTTCCTGGATGCCTGTGTGGAAGACCATGGTCATGGCGTGGGCGGTGGTGGTGGTGGACGACGAGGACGACGAGTCCGTGCCGTCCATGCCGGCCATGTCGTGGGCCGAGTGGTCCATGGTGGTGCGAGTAGAGCTTGGGTGGCCCGGGAGAGACGGCGAGAGCGCTCACTTCTGCTTTGGCCGCAACGGAACAAGACGTGCGTCGCAGAAGCGGGCCGTCAGATGCTGCTGGCGTGTGTCAGCTGCCACGGTGTGTCAGGACTGAGAGCGGGCTCGTCCCGGGCCCGGTGAACGCACTTCTGACACTGCCGCGCGCGGCCGAGTACGAGCAATATCTGCATGCAACGTTAACAGCGGATGGCAGCAGAGCGGGCTCTAGATCTGGCGGGGTGTGTTGGGGGTGTCGGAACGGCGTGTCTGATATAGAAATAGACTGTCTCGCCAGTCCTGTGTCGTTCTGTTTCCGGTCCCCCGTCGTCCGCGATGCTGTCGCAAGAGGAGATCGACAGCCTGCTCGGCCACGACGGCTCGGGCGCATCAGCGTCTCTCAACCAGGGCGAGGGCACCTACAACGAGCCCGGCCACATCCCCCGCCCCGGCTTCCTCGGCAAGCTCCTGTGGCGTCTCCTCGGCACGTTCCTGGCCCTCGCCGTCATCTACCGCATCATCACCCTCCTCGTCGGGTGGCACCGCCTCCGCCAGGCCCGCAAGCACGCCAAGGACCCGGCCAGGCCCCGCTCCTGGGCATGGAACCCCTACAACGCCCTCGTCGCCGCCCTCCGCGAGGCCTTCTACTACACCCCGCACGGCCGCCGCTGGACCCTGCCGTCCATGGCCGCCATCGTCATCCTCGCCGGCTACTTCCTCGCCCTCATGGTGCTCCTGTTCGTCAAGCACTCCAAGGTCAGCACCGAGCTCATGGCCTACCGCGGCGCCTGGCTCAGCGTCCACCAGCTCCCGCTCATCATCCTGCTCCCCATGCGCACCACCCTCCTCGGCTGGATCGGCGGCTCCGACCACACCCGCCTCAACATCCTCCACCGCTGGGTCTCGCGCTGTCTGCTCGTCACCGCCACCTTCCACTTTGGCTTCTTCATGTCCTTCTGGAACCAGACAAACTACATGGCCCACCAGGTCAAGACCGACCGCACCACGCAAAAGGGCATCGTCGCGTGGTGCATCCTCGTCTGGATCGTCTTCTCGTCCTTTGCGCCAGTGCGCAACCTCAGCTACCGCTTCTTTGTGTGGCAGCACGTCATATCGTTCGTGGCCTTCTTCATCATGGTCATCATGCACGTACCGTCCTACGCCATCCCGCTCGTCTTCTCGTCGCTCTGTGTCTGGCTGCTCGACCGCTTTGTGCGCTTCATTGTGACCCTGTGGATCAATCGCGGCATCGTCCGCTACAGGGGCGGCCTGCGCACCTACTACTCGGCCACCCTCGAGGCTAAGGCTCGCTACACAAACGTCACCATCAAGGCCCCGGCCTTCCGCTGGAAGCCTGGCCAGTTTGTGTACCTCACCTTCCCCGGGGTCGCGTGGTGGGACGCCAACCCGTTCACGGTGGCAACTCTGCCGGCTGACGGCGAGCTCCGCTTCAACATCGTCGCCAAGAAGCGTCTCACTGGCAAACTCAACCGCCGCGCCCGCGACATGCAGTCGCTCGACGGCCCGGCCGAGCCGCTGAGCGTCATAATCCAGGGGCCCTACGGCTTCTCGCCGAACCTAAAGCCCTACGACACCTGCGTCCTCATAAGTGCCGGCAGTGGCGCCTCGTATACCCTGCCCCATGCTCTCGAGATCCTGCGCGCGCCGGTGGCGGTCACGCGGCGGCTTAAGGTCGTGCTCGTCTCGAAGACGGCTGTCGACCTCAGCTGCTACATGGCCGAGATCCGCGAGCTGTGCACCGCTGCTCTGCGACCAGGGTTTGCTCTTGTGGTGCAGGTCTTCTTTACATGTGAGACGGTGCCCGATGCCGCCTCCGTCAACAGCCAGGTCATCGTGCCCGCCACGCGGCCCGACCTCAGCGAGGGCTCAGCGGTCCCCGAAGGCATCGTCTGCGGTGGCGACACCTGCTGCTGCGGCACCGACGGCAGCACGTGCCGCTGTGTCGCCGGCGACGATATAGCCGAGGCGCTGGACGATGTGGACACCGTTGAGTCCTGCTCTGACACCGATAAGACCAAGGAGGAGGACATCGTGGTATCGACGGTGGAAAAGGACATGTCGCCTCTGTTCCAGCTCAAGTCTCTGCCACGAACGCGGCTGCACTATGGCCGTCCGCCGTGCTTCAGGGCGTTGCTGATACGCGACATCGAGAGAGCACGGGGCGAGACTGCCGTGGTGACGTGCGGGCCCCGGCAGTTCAACGCCGCGGTCAAGAACACAGTGTCCAAGATCAGCGACGAGCGCGCCGTCTACAAAGGGTCTGGGGCGCTGGGCATCTATTGCCACTCAGAGATGTACGACGTATGACGCTAACGAGGGCTGTCGTTTTGCACACCGGTATATAAAAGAGTTTTGGGGAATACATGTTTTGCAACCAAGTGTTTGCGCCCGGCTTGCCACTGAGCCTGGGGCGGTCGCTGTCAAGCTCTCCTACCGCCGTGTACACGCTGTGAGAAAGACTTTGGTCAACAAGCGTTTTTAAAAACTGCTATGTACATTTTGCCACCTCAGTAGCCCTCTCCATCTCCTCACTTTGAACACGGAGAAAGACACTACATACACTACTGGGCGCCGCAGCAGCCGCCGCCGTTCTTCTTGCCGAGCTTGATGCTGTCGTTGTCACCGAGCTCGGTGTCCTTGTGGATGTTGAGAGCTGGGTTAGCGGGTCAGTGGGCCCAATACGGTGAAAGCCAATACTCACTGTACCGTGGCTTGTCGGAGTTCGACTCGGTGCGCTTGCCCTGGACGATCTGGGTCCTGAGGACGTAGGCCACGCCGTTGATGTGCTCCAGTCGCACGGGCACCTGGGGGTCGTCCTGCGCCAGCGTCTTGCCGTCCTTGAACCCGTTCCGCATGGACTCGCGCGCCGCCAGGAGGGTCCGGTCGTCCCCGTTGAACGCTACCCGCGCCGCCCGGAGCGCCGACCTGTACGCTGCCAGCACCTGGCTCCTATGTGCTCCTGCCACCGCCATTTTGTTGTGTCGCCGATGGGATGCGATTCAGAAAATCAACCCCAACGACATCCACCAGAAACGCGTCGCGACGACAGTGATGCCGCCCAAAAAGAAGGCCATAGAGGACGCGAACGGAGCGGCCGAGGACGCCGAGGCGCCGCCCAAGACGGCCCGTGGCAAGCGCTCGACCGAACCCGAGCCAATGGCCGAAGAGGCAGCTCCAGCCCGCAAGAAACGCAAGTACACGCGCAAGACGGCTGCTGCCGCTACAGAGACTACGCCTGGCGCCGAACCTGCCGCGAATCCACCCAAACGGAGACCTGGGCGCCCGCGGAAACACCCTCTGCCCGAGACTGCAAGCGCTGCCCCTGATTCGGCGCCTCAAGAGGCCGCTGATACCACGCTGGAGGCGCAGGACGGCGCCACTGCGGCTCCTGACTCTACCAACAAGGATCAGGATGCCGCTGACAAGCCGGCAAAGACGCCTAGGCGGCGGGGGCGACCCCGGAAGAACGCATCTCTGACAGCGGACACGCCCACGACAAACGTCGGCGACGACAGTCTCGTGGCAGCCATCACGGCCAAGGCCGCGTCGAAAGCGCCCGAAAACGCAGCGGACCACACCCTACCAGAGAAATCTGCTCCGGCTGCCGTGACCGAGAATGCCTCCAGTCATCCTGCCGTGCGAACTCCATTCCTTCCAGCCCAGGAAAATGCGAGGCCAGAGCACAGGCTCTCAACCACATTCGCCTCGAAGCTGCCAGTCAGGTCCCCTGTACGGTCTCCGACACGTGGCACATTAGCGCTCAACGGCCGACCCGACATTGCGCTTGATCTGGCAAGCGAGAGGCTCACTCGGCCAGAGGAGCTGCTTGCACAGTTTCGGCTTGCGGCCCAGGAGCGTTTCCGGGCCGCAGATGAGCTGATAGCCCAACTTACAGCTCGCGTCCAGGAGCTCGAGCCCCGAGCCGAGCCAAGCTCCACTGGTGACTCAGCTGCCGTGGCACAGCTAGAACGTGAGGTCAAAGAGCTCAAAGACAAGACTACTGAGCTGACGAGGTCATTGCAGCGGCGGGAAGAGGACCTCGCAAAAGCACGAGCAGACGACAAGACGAAGTCGACAGCAAGTGATTCAGAGTTCAAAGAGGAGCTTTACCGCGACATGTCTGGCCTGGTGATACGCGATGCTCCGTCGGAACGGATACCCGACACAGACCTTGTGGGACGTGTATATGAGTTTGAGCAGACCGGTCCGAACGGGTCGTTTCGATACAAGCTGGCGTTTCCGGACGCTGAAGACGATGAGGACGATGACGCTGAGGCCGACGCCGACAAGATATATTTCACCCCTCTTCTTGACCCGGCACGCGACGATCTCGTCTATGATCTGGTCCCAGAGTACCTTTTGACTCCGATTACGTTCAACCGAGGAGGATTGCGGAAGTTCTATGACAAGATTGAAGCCGCCCTTTACGAATGATATTTTGTATATTAGTACACTAATGCTGGTCGTTATGCTAGTTTCAACACGATCTCGCCGCTGCTGTTCTTCTCTGCGGTCAGGCTTTTCAGCAGCTCCTTTTTCTCCTTTCTCGTGCTTTTCTTGAGCGCCTTGAGAACCTTGTCGAGAGTCTGTGGCCTGTCCAGGACAGCCGAGAGACTGTCGGCGGGTTTGGCTGCCTTGCCGTTGGACTTTAGCTCTGCTGCTTCTTTCGTGCGGCTGGGCGCTGGCGATCCGGATGCGCTCGAGGCGGGAGGCTTGGGTCCCTTCTGCTGAGCCTTCTTGGGTCCCTTGTAGAGGGACTTTTCATACTTTTCGGCCTCGGAGATGCATTGGTTGTGGCCGGTGTGCTCGCCGTTGTAGAACGTTGTGTTGCAGTCGATGCAGGTGTAGTAGGCCTGCGGACAACGGCTGTAGTGCTGGTTCAGCTTTTTCTTCACGATCGTGTCGTTGCAGACCTCGCAAGAGAAGCTCACCATGGTGGTCGATGAAGATGGCAGTGAAATTTCACGGCAGGCATAATCTTATCTGCAGCCCTAGCCGCGGAGCCTCTTATCTGCAGCCCTAGCCCGGAGCTTGTTTATCTAGCCCTGGCCCGCAAGGCCCTATCTGCAGCCCTAGCCCAGGTTTTCCCTTTCGGCCCAGCCCTAGCCCTCGGCGCACCCGGCCTATCTTATCTGCCACCCTAGCCCCGGCGTCCCAAAATGGACCGCCGTCGAAACCCGCAGACCTGATCGCAACCTCAATGCCACCACCTGCGGAGGGCGGACACGTCATGGACGGGGCCAACAGACGAGGCGGCGTGTTGCGCGGCGCACGGATTGCGGACCATGGTGCCACCCCCTACGCGCGTCCGTCAGGACGTCTTGGCCCTCCCCGGCGCGTTCCACTCGCCGACTCGCCCTACCAGCAGATGCTGGCTCAGCGGCGAGCCCTGGCCGACCAGCGCCAGCAGCAGGACTACCGCTCGGCAGGGCTGCTGTCGGAGGACGAAGGCGCGAAATCCGTCGTGAAGTCGCTCGCCAAGACGCTGAGGAATGCGCTGGGCTCGCTCTGGTCAGGGACGACAGAGGCCCGATCTGCGCGCGACCGTCCCCCTCCACAGCTGCATCGACGGGGCACTCTCGAAATGGAGGAGGGCAACGTAGAGCGCCAGCCCCTGTTCCTAGGCGAGACACCGTGAGTCCAGCCGCTGTTTACCGGTGTTGCTTGTGCCACGACGTTAACACAGCACTAATCATCGACAGACCAGGCCCATATCATGGCGGCATGGCGAGGCTCCTGCTCGCTTCGATCTGGGAGACCTGGTGACGAACGCTGAACCAAAGCCGCAGTCACCTCCGCCCAAGCAGCTCTTCTGGGACCCCAGCAATAGCCTGTCAATCATCGAAGCATACAAGCAGGCCCTCCTGAAAAGCCCCGTGGCAGACAAGGCCAGCGATGCGCGTCCAACTGACTTGAGAGAGAAAGAGAACGCAGAGGCCCCCGAGACAGCGGCAGAAGGTGACCCCGGGGATGAGTCGATGGACGAGGGAACTGACACAAGTGTAGGCCAAGTGCAGCGCAGGAAAAGGGCCCTCTCTCCGAGTGGGCTCGACGACAGACCCCACTCGCGGCCACGAGTCGCCAGCTACGCTCCTGCACAACCGCGAGCACTGCCGACGAGTACGCGGCGGCCGGGCCCAGGGGCAGTACGACTCAGGAACGGCCGGATAGTGCGGAGGCCAGCAAAAGATAAACGACAGAGTGTGAAGCAACCACCGCCACGTGTGTTCGATCTCAGCAAGATCGAGTATACCTCTAAGCCAGTGCTGGACCTGAAAGACCTTCCTAAGGAGCGTGCTGAGCGACCAGGTTTCTTTTCTGCTGACTTCGAGTACTCGTCGTCCGGCAGCGAGGACGAAGCGGAGGCGACATCGAAGGGAGGCGAAACGACCGCTGCGGTCGCGCCAAGCACGCCGGCCACTTTGGCAGCCAACCAAGCATTCGTGGAACGCGAAAGGGATGCTCAGCGTGAGACCGAGAAAAAGTATATGATGGGTAGGGTTCGGAAGGAGGATCCGCTGATGGCCAAGGGTGCGTGGGCAGAGGAGCCGGCAAAGGCGCCGACTGAAGCGGCTGGTCCAAAGAAGATTAGTCTAGCAGGCTTTGACGAGCCTGAAGGACTCGGAGGTAATGATACCAAGGCCCTACCTTCAATCTCACTCCAGCCGGCCAACGATAATCAGCAGTCATCTGGGAGCTTGTTTCCAGCTTTGAATGGAAAGAGGACCGGAGAGACTCAGGGTGAGTCTGGTCCACCTGCGCTATCGTTTGGCGCCACAGATAAGCCAGCCGCTGCGCCATCGTTGTTCTCAGGACGGGAAAGCAAGCCCTCCCAAGCTGAAGTGCCTACGACCGCCACGACACACCAGGAGAGGCCGTCTCTGTTCGCTCCAGTCTCTGCGAGCACTGACAGTAAACCGACGTTCTCGTTCGGCACAACCAGTTCTGGTAGTGCGGAAAGCAGACCTGAACAGCCAGATCAGACGGCAACGGCCAAAACCCTCTCATTTGGTTCGACAGATGGTAGATCCCTCTTTGCACCGCCAGAAAAGCCAACTGCCACATCACTATTCAGCACAGCAAAATCTGCATCCAGTGAGAAGCCTGAGCCGCCCAAGTTCAGCTTCGGGGCATCGTCCGAGGATAGCAGCAGGACTGCCGAGACTGACAAGCAACCACAGAGGGCGGAGGCGCCAAAGTTCACGTTTGGCGCACCCGCTTCCCAGGCATCCAGCGAGGCTGCGAAACCGTTATTCAGCTTTGGGGCGACTGATGCATCTGCCAACTCTGGCGCTGGCAAGCCATTGTTTGGCACACAGAAGGAGAACAGTGTGCCAAGCTTTGGACAGAAGCGAAAGGCGGATGGCGACAATGAGCAGTCGGCTGCAAAACCTGACGGACTATTTGCTCCCGCGGCTCAGAGTGGAACGCCAGCAGACAAGCCGGCCATCAGCTTTGGCGGCACGTTCGGATCAGACAAGTCGGCAGAGAGTGGGCCTACGCAAAGTGTGGTGGGGGCTGGTGACAAGCCCGCGGAGGCAAACTTAGAGGCGAAGCCTAAAGAGCAGGCGTTTTCGTTTGGTGGAGCAGAGAGCGCCGTTAAGCCAGCCTTCAATGCTGGTTCAGACGCCAGCATAAAACCAACATTTTCGTTCGGAAGTGGGGCCAGGGAGACCGCCAAAGAGACCGCTGAGAATGGGTCTACGGACAAACCAGCATTCGGGGCGCCGAGCAGCACAGGCACGGGGTTCGGCAGCACGTCTGGCTTCACGTTTGGCAGCAAGCCGGAGGAAAAGAAGGAAGAGCCCAAGCCGTTCAAGTTTGGAACTGGCGGCAGCGGCCTGTTTGCACCAAAGACCGCACAAAGCGACACCTCCACCGGATTCGGCTCGCCTGCATTTGGAGCCGCGACGGAGACCAAACCGGCGTTCGCAGCGGTCGTGGAGAAGCCTGCGTTTGGAGCAGCCGCGGAGAAGCCTGCGTTTGGAGCCGCCACTGAGAAGCCCACGTTCGGAGCGGCGACTGAAAAGCCCAATTTTGGCGCTGCCACGCCCACGTTTGGCGCCACGGACAACAAGCCCACGTTTGGGGCTGCTACAGAGAAGCCCACATTTAGTTTCGGGTCCACGGCGACGACGCCGGCGCAGAGCCGGAGCGCGACGCCGTTTGGTGCCGGCGCAGCCGGCAGCCAGCCGTTCGGGGAGAAGCCGGCAGAGAACAAGCCGTTCACGTTTGGCCAGCCTGCGTCGAGCGCGGGAGCGGGGCCGGGCAGCGGGTTCTCGTTTGGTGCCGGGAGCAGCGGCGGCGGCACGGGGTTCAGCTTTGGGTCGGCGACGATGCCGGCGTTTGGGGCGTCGCAGCCGCAAACGCAGAGCAGCGGGTTCAGCTTTGGCGGCGGGTTCGGCGGCCAGCAGCAGGCGCAGCAGCCTCAGGTGAACCTGAACTTTGGGTCGGGCACGGGTGGCGGGGCGAACCCGGCGGCCGTGTTTGGGTTTGGCAGCGAGCAGGCCAAGCCGGCGCAGAACGGCGGGTTTGGCGGGTTCGGCGGCGGCGCCGGCGGCGGCGCTGGCGGCGGTACGGGCTCTGGAGGCGGCAACATGTTCGCGCCCTCCGGAGTGTCAGAACCAGAGATAAGCGTCCGTTTGAGACCGGGCGTGGCGAGCGGCGAGACAGACCAGCAGAGACCCCTCCAGCGCACCACA
>JANJPH010000327.1:0-11228 GCA_030407195.1 [Candida] tunisiensis
CTCGAGCTTATTCCGGAGCGTGCCTTCCTTCCGATTTCGCATAGCGACATCTCCGATCCAGAGGAGCTCGACGACGCCAAGACCTTGCTGAGCAGTGTTCCAGTGGTGGCTCTAGTGGCGGCTCGAGTGGCGGCTCGAGTGGCGGCTCTGGTGGCTCTAGTGGCGGCTCGAGTGGTGGCTCTAGTGGCGCTTCCAGTGGTGGCTCTAGTGGCTGCTCGAGTGGCGGCTCTGGTGGCTCTAGTGGCGGCTCGAGTGGTGGCTCTAGTGGTGGCTCTGGTGGCTCTAGTGGCGGCTCGAGTGGTGGCTCTAGTGGCGGTTCCAGTGGCGGCTCGAGTGGCGGCTCGAGTGGTGGCTCTAGTGGTGGCTCTGGTGGCTCGAGTGGCGGCTCGAGTGGTGGCTCTAGTGGCGGTTCCAGTGGTGGCTCTAGTGGCGGCGCTAGTGGCGGCTCTAGTGGTGGCTCTGGTGGTTCCGGTGGTGGGTCCAGCAGTTCCGACAGCTCAGGCAGCTCTGCAGGAGATGCGAAAGAGGCGGAGGACCAAGCACCCACGAGCGAAGGTAACCAGACTGAGTCAGAAACTGGAGGCAAAGCTAAGCAGTGTGCTCCAGGGGATATCTGCAGCATGGGAGACTTGGCGTCAAAGATTGGAGCTATGGTCCGGAAGCTTCGCAAACGCTAGAACACTTTCCTGTTGCACTGTAACCATTGGGTGTGGGAGCTCCGCGGCAGCAGCAGTTTGTTCCATGTCAACCGCTGTTTAGTTACGATTTATCAATGAAGGTCTCTGGTTTGAATTGTGAAAGGAAGGCGATAAACAGATGCGTATCAGGTGTTCCATGAGGATTTCCGCTCAGCTGAATGGACGCCTGACGAGCCGTTTGCTTCTCTTTTTCTGGTACTTCAACTCCTAAACACTAGCACCTTGAGACCTTCAGCAGACTTGAAACCTTGTTCCTGCAGCCTCCCGCTTAGCCTATGCGCCAATGCAACCTTAAATTCCGTGGCGTGCGATGCGTACGGTCTCAGTTACCCGGCCATTCCGAAGACTTGAGCCGCACGCCCAGCAGTCCAGGCGAAACAAGACGAGGCCATGGCAGTATCATCTGAGATCCTCAAAAGACTGCAGTCGCGGCCGGAACTCATCCGGAACATCTGCATCCTGGCCCATGTGGACCACGGCAAGACGTCCCTGAGCGACTGCCTGCTGGCAAGCAATGGAATCATCTCTCAAAACCTCGCCGGCAAAGTGCGATACCTGGACAGCCGGCCCGACGAACAGCTCCGAGGCATCACCATGGAGTCCAGCGCAATCTCGCTCTATTTCAAGGTGGCTCGGAGGCCGCGTGGGGAGGCTGCTCAGGATCCAGGAGCCAAACCTGTGGTCGCAGAGCACTTAATCAACCTCATCGACTCGCCCGGTCACATTGATTTCAGCTCCGAGGTCTCAACCGCTTCCAGACTTTGCGACGGTGCTGTCATCTTGGTTGATGTCGTGGAAGGCGTGTGCTCCCAGACTGTCACAGTGCTGCGTCAGGCGTACGTGGAGAAGCTCAAGCCGTTCGTTGTTCTCAACAAGATGGATCGTCTGGTCACCGAGCTAAGGCTCTCTCCACAAGAGGCCTACCACCATCTCAGTAAGCTGATTGAGCAGATCAACGCTGTGATGGGTTCATTTTTCGCAGGCCAACGCATGGAGGATGATCTGCGGTGGCGCGAGCAACAGGAGACGGGCAGCACTGCCGAGTATGTTGAGAAGGATGACGAGGATCTCTACTTCAGCCCTGAGAAGAACAACGTTGTGTTTGCTTCGGCAATCGACGGTTGGGGCTTCAACATCTCACAGTTTGCAGCCATTTACGAACGCAAACTAGGAGTGAAACGAGAGAATCTGGAAAAATGCTTGTGGGGTGATTTCTACTTTGACCCAAAGACAAAGAAGGTGTTGACTGCCAAAGGGCTAAAAGGAAAAGCGCTAAAGCCGATGTTTGTGCAGTTTGTCCTTGACAACATTTGGGCCGTGTATGACTCTACAATCCTCAACAGAAACTTGGACAAGTGTGAAAAGATTGTGTCCGCCCTCAACTTGAAAGTTCTGCCCCGAGAGCTCAAGTCCAAAGACTCCAAGTCACTGCTCGCAACAATGATGAACCAGTGGATTCCGCTTTCGGTGGCCATCTTGCTGACCACTATAGAACTTGTTCCATCTCCAGTGGACGCTCAGCGAGAGCGGGTGCCACTGATTCTCGAGTCCGTGCCGGGATCGTCCGATATGGACCCTGCTGTGAGGAGAGCGATGGAGAGCTGCGACCGGAATGGGCCACTCACCACCTACGTGTCGAAGGTAGTTTCCGTGCCGGAATCAGACCTGCCGAAAAACCGCCGAACTGAGATGTCTGTTGACGAGATGCGCGAACGGGGCCGTAAGGCGCGGGAATTGGCCGCGCTAGCTCGTCAGCAGGCTGATGAGCTCAGCTCGGAAACTGTTGCGCCCGAGGACGACCCGTATGGCGACATGGGGAGCCAACTTGAGGCTGTAACTCTTTCAGACCCAACAGAGACCGAGGGAGCCCGGCAAGCCGAAGTGAAGGAGGTTGTGATTGGATTTGCCAGAGTGTACTCAGGAACTCTTCGCATCGGCCAGGAGCTCTACATCCTCGGACCGAAGTATCATCCCGACCGTCCCAACATGTTTCGTGAGAAGGTCACGATCACAGACCTCTATCTACTCATGGGCAAGGACCTGTTGGCACTCGATGAGGCCCCCGCTGGCACTATTGTGGGAATCGGGGGCCTCGACGGTAAAATCCTGAAGAGTGGCACCCTGGTCAGTTTGGAACACGGCGGAGCGAACATGGCGGGTATCAGCCTAGCGTCGCCTCCGATTGTCAGAGTTGCACTAGAGCCAGTAGATCCTACGCAGATGAAACAGCTCGAGGAAGGCTTGAGACTACTCCACCAGAGCGATCCATGCGTGCAGGTGACTGTTCAGGAGACGGGCGAGCATGTTGTGATCACAGCCGGGGAGCTGCACCTAGAGCGGTGTCTGAAGGACCTCAGAGAACGGTTTGCGCGAATCGAAATCCAGGCATCCAATCCAATGGTGCCGTATCGTGAAACCATAGTGGCGCGGGAAGGCGCCTCTGATTCTGGAGTTGTCGAGTTCGAGGTGGGCGCACTGACACTCAGCTACAAGGTTGTGCCGTTGCCGGAACCGATTACGCAGTTCTTGATCAAGCACAGAGCCAGTCTCGTGGCGCTCTCGCAGCGACGGCGCAGGGCAGCTGGGGAGGCGGAAGAAGCAGAGGATGTCGCAGAGGAGGTGGAGGAGGCAGCAGCAGCAGCCGAGAGCGAGGGTGCCATACTGCCGCCTGCTAAGCTGCGTTCGGAGCTACAGACGGTCGTCAGGGCAGCAACTGCAAAGCAACTGGGCCGTGAATTTGCGAAGGACGAGTGGCTGGCGTTTGTGGAAAGGATCAGTGCTTTCGGTCCCAAGCGCGTCGGCCCAAACCTGCTCATAGACAACTCGGACTCGTTGCGGCGGCTGCTGTCGGACGGACACCAGGGCAGTTTCGCGTACGAAGACTCCGTCCTGACCGGTTTCAACCTGGCGACCCAGCAGGGCCCGCTGTGCGCTGAGCCGATTCAGGGGGTGGCGGTCGTGGTGCAGAGCATTACGGAGGACGATGCGCATGAGGGCGGCGCGTCCGTGGGCGGACGGCTCATCACCAGCACGCGGGACGCCATCCATCAGGGGTTCTTGGACCACTCGCCTCGGATTATGCTTGCGATGTATTCGTGCGACATCCAGGCGACCACGGAAGTGCTTGGACGTGTGTATGGCGTGATCACCAAGCGACGCGGCAAGATCATAAGCGAAGAGATGAAGGAGGGCACGCCGTTCTTTTCTATACATGCAGTGATCCCCGTCGTGGAGTCGTTTGGGTTCTCGGAGGAGATCCGCAAGCGCAGCTCGGGAGCCGCCACGCCGCTGCTCATTTTCGCAGGGTTCGAGGCGCTCGACCTGGATCCGTTCTGGGTGCCGACTACGGAGGAGGAGCTGGAGGAGCTGGGCGAGCTGGCGGACCGCGAGAACGTCGCGAAGCGATACGTGGACGCGGTGAGGCGCCGCAAGGGCCTCGCCGTGAGCGACAAGCTAGTCGAGGGGGCTGAACGCCAGCGCACCCTCAAGCGATAGAATAGACCTTTCGTTCCACCGCCCCACAGTGCGGGCCATTACACTTCCGCTTTGGGACGCGCGCGAGGCTGGCATGCAGGGAGGCCGGTTGTGCACGTGAGCAGGTGCAGCACGGCACGCGGCGGGGGACGCCTGGAGGAGGGGGCCTGGACGGCTGGCGTCCGCGACAGAGACGGGGCCGGGGCCTCCCGAGCCGGCTCCCGCACCGCTCCATCGTCACTCGACACACCGGGCCTGTTTCACGCGTTGTTCTTTGTGTCCACCAAACCCTGACATGCGGCATGCAGGACACAAAACGCACCACGGAGCGCCGGTGAACCAGCCTCCGCATTAAACGAGGGGAGACAAACCAAAGACATCCCGCTGGCGGGCACAATGGCACGCAACAAGCTCGTGTTAGCCGGTTATATTAGCGTCCGCTGCACTGGAGATCGCAGCCAGCCTCCCGTATTACCTGAAACGCGCGCATGTGTGTTTAGTACAACCAGCACCGTGGAGATTCAGTAGCTTTCAGCCCGTGGGCCCAAGCATTTCGCTTACGGCCGCAGATCACCTAACAGCCAGCTCTATTCTTGCTCTTTATTTCTGTTTCTCGCATCTTTGCTCTCTCATCCAACCATCGTCGACAACCCTCCACAGCTGGGTTTTTGCGGTGTGGGAGCACTGGGCGTCGGGGGAGCAACACCGGAGGCCACATTCACTCGTTTCGGGAACCGGCCATGACTCCTCGCAAGCGCTACATCCTCTCGGACGACGTCGAGCCCGGCAGGGACCACTCCGACCACCACCATGACCCGTCCATGGTGCCGAAACGGTCCTTTCGCTCGCGCTTCGGCTTGGGCATACGGACTCGAGCCAACTCAAATGGTGGTCTCGGCTCGTCCGAGCCGCCAGTGACGCCCGAGTCGAGCAACCGAGTGGCGTCTACCGCCACAACAGCCTCCACAATGACCATGGACTCCATCTTTTCGCATGCGAGTGGCGCAACGACGCCGCCGTCGCCACTGTCGCCGACTGACCGCGACGGCAAAATGCGCTTCCTGCCAGACACCCCGGAAACCGTCACGGAACCCCGCAACGACGCCGACCACCTGGCCGAGCTTTCGGAGCTCTCTGAGCAGTTCACAGAACGGCTCGCAATGTGGCAGCGGGCAGATGGCACAGACCTAGCCCGATTCCCTTCTCGGAAGGGCAAGCTCGTGACACGCCCGTTCGCAGAACGTAACAATCGCCGATGCTCTGGAGCAGACCGACTGCTCCTCTCACAAAACATCCTTCTGTCCCATGAGTCTGAAGAGGCGCTCCAAAGCAAAGGGTGGCCGTGTGCAGAGCGCGCTGCTGATGCGGTCAGCGTTGCGAGCAGTAGCACCGCGACCGCAGCAGTCCCTAGCGCTCACCGAGCGCTGGCAGTGCCAGAGATTCTCTACACCATCATGTCGCTTGCCGATGCGCAGACCACAATCCCTCACGAGCCGCCGCCCCGCCGGCGGCGGCCGCTATCGCTGGAGCATGCGAGGCTCATCTATGGCGACGAAGAGATGGCACAGGCCGCATGGCGTAAGGCAATAGAGGAGGAGGAGTCCGCAAAACAGCAAGTTAAAAAAGTCCGCTCGGACACAGTGAGCCCTGGCCTGGCTGCGTGCATGCTGGTGAACCGGCAGTGGTACCAGGTGGCAACCATGGTGCTGTACCGCAAGCTCCATTTTTCCACCGACGACGACTGGCAACGCTTCGCCGAGACCAACGCGCACGCAGTGCATCAACAGCTGCTGCACCACAAACAGAGGCTCCTGGAGCTGGAAAGCAAGAAGCCTGCACTGCTTGTCCTGCACAAGGTGTCAGAGGCCAAGCAGGAGCAGATCGAGGCCCTGTCCTACCTGGGGGGCCGGCTGAAGTGGCTGGAGTTTTACACCTGTCCCTTCATCCTCCCCACGCCCTCGCTGCTCGCGGGCGGCCGTCTCAAGAAGCTCGTCCTGCCGGGGTGCACGCTGGTAGGGGACAAGTTCCTGAAGCAGGTGGCACAGCACTGCCCGCAGCTCGAGAGCCTGGACCTGCGCGCGTGCGACAGGGTGACTGATCGGGGGCTGGCGTACATTGCACGCTCCTGTGCGGGGCTCAAGCTGCTCAACGTCGGCCGCACCCAGCGCGGCAGCAGCATCACCTATCGCGGCATTCGCGAGGTCGCGCGTCGGACGTCGATCGCGACGCTTGGGGTGGCCGGCTGCCACGTGTGCGACAGGGCCATATGGGAGATCGCGCTGTACCGCGGGCGCGGGATCGAGCGTCTGTCACTCAACAACTGCTTCCTGCTGACCAACGGCTCGATTCCGCGGGTGCTGGGGTACATGCCGGGGCTGGCGGTGCTCGAGCTGCGCGGGTGTCTCCAGATCACGGACATGCGGCCGATCATCCTGTTCAGACGGTACCAGGAGCTGATGGGGCGGCCGCCGCTGATCGAGGGGTGCGAGGTGTTTGAGCAGCGCATGCGGGTGGCCGAGTGGCAGCTCGAGATGGACATCTCGCGCGAGATATTCCGCGACTGTCTCGAGTGGATCTACCGCGACGACGACGACGCCGAGTGGCAGAGTCTGGCGCCGCTGGTGGCGGTGGCATAATAGATTGTTTTTGTCTGTTCGAGGGGCCGTACGCGGCCGCTGCAGTCCCCTGCAGCCCGGATGTAACCTTAGCGGGAACCTGCAGCGGCGCTGTCGACGCGCTGCAACCTTATTATGCAGCGGTTACCGTGGCACCGCCGCCAGGGTTGGGCCTTGGGCCCGCGGCAGGGTAAACTGGTGGAGCAGCAATTTTTATAGGGGAGACCCAAAATCGCAGAGCCGGACCGAACAGGTGTTACAAGACGACTGGTGCTCGGTGCCAGCGAGTGATCTGAGGCAGCATCGCGCTACACAAGACCGTCCCAGACGAGCATCCTGCGTCCTGCGACCCTCCCGTCGCTCCCGGGCCCGCGAAACCCCCCCTCTGCGCCCCCCTGGTCTCGCCCTCGCGCCCCCCAGCGACCGGCGGCCGCCAACCAGATGAAATAGCCATGTCCGACAACCCACAAGGCAGGAAAATACTGCCGTTGCCAGCTCGCCGCTCGCCGGCCAGCACTCGCGCCAAGAAAGAGCTCCAATTCAGGTTCACGCCAGAGAGCGACGGCACCCTCAGCGACGAGGACATCCGGCTCAGCTTTGACCATGCAGGCGACTGGACCGACCTCAACGGCAACAAGAAGAAACGCAAGGTCCCGACTGGCCGTCTGGCGTTCGAAGGCTCCGACGCCGGTGTCGTCGCCTGCCGCGTCGGCTTCAGCTCGCGATCCCTGAGCCAGACCTCGGCTGCGTCCCACGACCACGACGCCGACCAGTCGCGCGCGACGGGGAGCCAGGACAGCGGTGCTGCAGCCCAGACAGGCGAGGAAGCGCTCCCGACCCCGACCACGACCCCCGGCGCGACGCCCGAGTCCACTTGTCCGGCCGAGAAGCCAGCGGGCGGCGACGAGGAGTACGGCAGCCCCGAGATGCCGCAGACAGGGGTATACGGTATCTACGACGACCGCTACAGCAAGTACTACTACCACACCAATAACAGATACAACATGAGCGACGAACGGCTTGTGCAGGAGGCGGCAGCCAGTCTGATGCCGCCAGTGCCGCAGACCCAGAGCGTCGGCGTTCAGCACAACGGCCATCTGCTCAAGTCCCCCCCGCAATCCAAGTACGTTCAGATCACGCCGGCGAAATCGGACGTGCCGTCGTGCGCCTTCACCTTCGAATACAACCCCTATCTGAAAAAGCCAAACACCCAGTCCGTGGCGGTCCAGACTTCGCCATCCCTAGCTCCAGAGCCCGCTGCGGCAAGCGAGCTGCTTTCTGAGGACGAGGCAACACTGGCCGACGCACACCATGCGCCGCCTCCTCCCCCACCACCGGGTCCCCCAGGTCACGCGGCCATGCCAGCACCGGTCCAGGGCCAACACCAGCCATATCCGCAACAATATGCTCAGTATCCGCAGCCATATCCGAATGGCACTTATCCGCATGGCTACTGGCATGGCACCCAGTGGGTGCCGTATCCAGTCGACCCCGTGACGGGCCAGTACGTCCAGCCCGCGGCTCTGCCGCAGAACGGAGCCCAAAGCTACTACTATCCCGCGGATCCAAACAACCCGGCTTCGCACTACCAGTATCCAGCATACCCGGTTGACGCCAACGGGTACCCCGCCCAGCCGGGCGACCCGGCGTACGCAGCCCAGGCTGTCGCTCCACAGGCCGCCGGTGGTCCAGCTCCTAAGCCTGCTCGTCCTCGGCGACGCCGACCGCGGCCGCGACCCGGCAAAGACTCTGAGTTCTGGATCTGCCAGTTCTGCGAGTATGAGAGCATTTTCGGCTACCCGCCCCACGCCCTGATCCAGCAGTACGAGCAGCGCGAGCGCGAGGAGCGCCGCAAGCGTATCGAGCGCAAGAAGCTGCTCGAAAAGGCGCGCATGAAGAACCGACGCCGCCAGCAGTTGCCGCCCGTAGCAGACGGCAAGATGGCTGGTGGTGGCCAGGACCCAGGTTCCGGTGACCCAAACTATCAGCCACCGCCCGAACAGGTCCCGCCACAGCCCCAACCACAGCAGCATTACGACCCAAACCACCCCACGTACTATCCGCCACCACAGGTGCAGGCGCCAGGCCAGCACCCGCCCGACCACGGACACTTGTGCGAATATCATCAGCATGAGCATGATAAGCACTACCACCAGCACGGTGGCGGAGCCGCCTGTACTCCCGTCGCTGCCGTGGCTCTCCAGTAAGTCTTTGTCCGTTTACGTTGCAATATAGTACATTCATTACCTCGTTGACGGATCACCCATACAAATCATCAATCATAGTGGAAGCCCAGAGAGCCAACATCATCGGCCTAGGAGACAAACTCGAGGCGGCTAGTGAGCCATGCCTCAAAGGTGTCGCCGACAGACTCAACGGCGGCAATACCACATTGCCACCAGACATCGCCTGAGAGCCGGGGCACAAACGCTTCCACAGCGCGCAACCAGTAGAGAAATGCGCACAGCACGCTAAGAATAAAGAACACGATGGCCGTCCGTGCGGACTTTTGCAGCCGTCGGCGTTCCACAGATGAAAGGGACGACTCGACACTGCTGAGGCTGCTGCTTCTCAGCGACCTGTTTGTTGGAGCTGCGTCGAGCCCGTTGACGCGACGCCGACTGCGAAGCTTTGACCCAGAGACGGACGGGTCCGGAGACGTGATGCTATCCAACAGCGCCTTGTTTGTCTCGACTTCAGATTTGAGAGACCGCGACATGATTGGCGTATCGAACATGGCGCGCGAGCCGACGCTCAAGCTCTTTGCGTGGCCCAAAGCCATGGAAGTGTAGGGCTTGCCCTGCAGGGCTGCGAGCTCACGGCCCATGGCGTCTATCTCGGCCTGAAGACGTGCATTTGCCACTTCCTGCTTCTTCTTGGACTCTTCCTCGCGCTTGATGGCCTCTTTGAGCTCGAGGTTGGAGTTCTCCAGGTTGGCGATGGTGGTGTAGAGGTGTTGCTGCTCGGCAGGAAAGTCCTGCTTGTCCCCAGCCGGTGGCGACGAGCCGAGCGCCAGGCTGTTGCGACGGGACATTGCAGCGGCGTGCTTCTCGCGCAGCTTGTTGTGTGTCTCCTCCAGGCTGTTGTACCGGTCCTTTGCGGACGTGAGCTCCTGCTCGAGCTGCTGCGTGTACTCCACGGTCGAGTTTAGGTCTGCCTCGATCTTCTCGCGGCGCTGCCGCTCGGCGGCGGCCGCCTGGGCTGCCTCGCTGGCGTCGTGCTGGAGCGAGCTGAGCTCGCTTTCGTACGCCGAGACCTCGCTGAGATGGTGCGATTCGTCGACGTAGCTGCGGCGGTGCTCGGCGGCCGGCAGCGGGGTGGAGGTGCTGAGCGGGAAGGAGCCGGCCTCAAAGCGTGGCCGCCGGAGGCTCCTGGTGCGGCGGGGCGTGGCGCCCGCGAGGGGCATGGACACGCTCCGTCGGGGCGGGGGCAGGTCAGGGGCGCGCCTGGCGAGGTTCGGGACGGCAGGCTCGGACGGCGGCGGGTGGTCGAGCTTTGGCCGCACCACGGCGTCGAAGAAGTGCTCGAAATCGTGCCTGTAGAAGGGCCCATGGGGGTTTTCGTCGAGGGCTGGGATGGCGTCGGCGCCGAGGACGGTGCCGCGCGGCAGGCCGAGGGCGGTTTCGAGCGCGTCTGCCAGGTCGCGCAGGTGGCGGACCTGGAGCTCGTCGGTGCGGGCCGTGTCGACGGCGTACCAGGCCTCGCGGACGGCCGCCATGGCGCGGCAGTCGCGGGCAGTGTTGATTTGATAAGTCAAATATGATTGGTTCGATTCCATCAAGACCTAATATAATATAAGTAACATAATCCCAGTATAATATATAGGGTGAATGTCTGAGTGGTTTAAAGAGCAACCCTTGAGTTGTTGTATATCAATATGATATCGCAAGTTCGAATCTTGCTTCACCCGAAATCACGGGGACGGTAGGTCCCGTTGCCCAATAATAATAAATATTGTTGGGTATTAAATATAAGTAATAAACAGATAAAATATGAAATGAATTTTATAGATTATAAAGAGATTATCATAGATATTATAAGTTAATAATAATAATGGTTAAAAATAAAACTTAGGTGCTAAGTTTTTAATACCAATAGGGAAACCAAATAAAAATACTGAGTGAATTGAAACATCTAAGTAACTCAAGGAATAAAAATCAACCGAGATTTATAGAGTAGTGGTGAGCGAAATATAAATAGTATAAGCATTTATAATAAATAAGATTAGATAATAATAAAATAAAATTATAAATGTAAGAATAAGTATTATGTGAACTAAACATGTAAGAATTCTGGGAGAACTATCTCAAATACTAAATATTATTATTAAACTAAAGTAGTACCGTGAGGGAAGTAAATAATAAATGGTAATTTTATAAGCAATCATAGTCATATAAACATATGATAAGTGATGTACCTTTTGTATAATGGGTCAACAAGT